>VYZS01099576.1:34995-51646 GCA_013400695.1 Neodrepanis coruscans | reverse complement strand
TGATTGTACCATTAGCCCAGTCACACTGGAAAAGCTTGAGAATGGGGCTTGTGAGGGAGAACACTGGAAACATCCTCCTTTTCCTAAAGCATGAAAGGAATATTGATTTGTTTTTTTAAATTAAACTACCGTATTCTGCAAAACATAAGCTTCTCCAAGACAAGATGTTAATCTGTATCTAATACATGAATAAGGTTAAATATGGTGTGAGAAGCAATAGAGATTACTGCAGTTCTCTGGTTCACTGCTTTAAGGGAGAGAAACTTAGCACAAATGTAATTTTACAAGGAAATTGCTGCAAGTATGTATTTAATAGAATAGACATAATAGAAAAAGGTATTTAAAAATTCCATGCTCAGATGGATAATAAGCACTTCAAAATTGTATCTAGCCACTGAGAAATGAGCACTTACTTCAGAGCAACCACTGCTCTTTAATAATCACTAACTAGAACATTTAATAACTGACAATTTGACTTTTAGTATTAAGGTGACTTTGTTTTGAGTATATCTAGTGCCTAAAGATCTAACAGAATTTTTTTAAATAAAACTGTATTTCTGACTTGAAAGAAGTCGAATACTAGACTTTTCCTGAGCTGTATTAGAATAATCAGCTTTTGAGGATGGTGAAGAAAATACCTTAATACCCAAACAGTACAGCTAAAAAGCAAATATTGATACTTTCTGGGAAGCAGGATACAAAATGAAAGACAAAATATTCATTGCATTGTGTCTTAAGTATTTTTCCAAACCTGACAGAGGGCTGCATTGCTGTTTAAGGCACAAGCTGAAAATTGTAATAAAAAGGGGAAAAGACTGTTCATTTACTTCTCTGAGAACATGAGCATTCAACATAATATGAGAAGAAAATTTGCTAAATTGTTAAGAGTGTATTGGGTCCAGCTTAGTAAGTAAGCTTGTGTCTGTTGACCCGAACTGCCGCTTGAGGGTGATTCAACTGGTTCTTGAGAGGTGACTAGATCAAACATGAAAGTACCAACCAAGTTTTCAAAGGAATACAAAGAGCTATGGCTCAGAGTCCCTCCGAGCTACTGCTGTTGGATTCAATAGCAAAACTCCCATTGATAAGAAGGACTGGCAAGTGCAGGACAAGTCAGTAACAAAAGGATCCACCCATTTGCAAATTTAGGACAGACATTTGCTATGTAGGGGAAGTTTGACTTGCTGGTTGAATTGTTGCAGAGGGATTTGAATTCACTAGCTGAAAAAAAATGATAAATGTATTAAGTTGTTTTGCACGCTGTGACAGATTAAAGGTAATCTTTGAAAAGCTCCTACATCTTATTTTCAGCAGAGTCACTGAGGTGTTTAAACGGGCTTTGGATCAGTGCTGCAGTTAACTGGTGTCTGATTTTTCCTGTCAGTTGCTCCAACAGAGTCGTATAGAAGCCTGAAAGCTGTCTCACTATTCCTTGAGAAATCACTTTCTGACTCACATCTTAGCAGCTATGCACAATGGAGTACTCTGCACTCGTGGGACTAAACTGTGGTATTTGTGGTATAGTTCTGCAAGTATGGTCTACAGCAGGTCCTCTTGGGCCACATGAGATACCTGGTGTCTTTAAGTACTGAGACTAGAGCTCATGCAGTGTGTCACACCTATTGCACTGTTGTGAAAAATTGTGGACATAAGTGAAGTTATGACACTGATCTGTCTCTGTTCCTTGTCGTCCTTATGATCCATCTTTTGTTGAGTTATTTGGGCATCTTCAGAGAAATACAAAGGTATTCTGCAGGAATAACATATTCAATGAAATATGTAAAGCCATTGTTCACAGACTAGCATGCACAAAAATGTCTAGGAATCACTAAGTGTTAGGCTAAGCACTTATATGCTCATCAGAATTGCTGCTGCCTGGATCGGTGCTTGCGAGGAAGGCCCATACAGCTCTCCTAGAGGCCTCACAGCACCAGAGAAGTGCCACTGTCTCCACCAATAACAGTCATGATACGCTCAGCCTGGGACTCCTGTTTGGTATCTCACTACACTACTGTATTGCTGTCTATACTTGTATTTTCCGTCCTAAATCCTTGAGTTATAGATGATTCCACCTAAGCAAGTTCAACCTTGTCTATAATTTTGGCCTTATCTCTGTACCATCATTCTCACAGCTTTTTCTCACCAGATCAAGCAAGGGGACAGGAGGGAAGTCTGTTGTGGGAGCTACAGAGAGAATAGAGTGTAAATCCTACAGCACAGAAAACAGAAACTTCTAAAATGGAATAATTCCATTAAAAGAGTGGATTTCCTAATATATTTTCCTTCTTCTACACTGTTTATGCATTGTGCTATATTCTTGGTGTTTCTCTTTTTATTGCTAATCTTTATTTTGGCCATTGTCCTCAGACAACAAATTCTTGTTTCTGTACATTTGCAAAAGTATATCAAAGATGTGTTTTCTAAACAGGGTTAAAATGAGCAGGTAGCAGCTTCCTTTCTCCACATTCTAGGCATTCTTGCCAATTATATTGCCTCCCTAAACAATCTTCCAAGGTCATACCTACACTATTTGCCCATATCTTTCTCAGGGCTTATACTTCAGGGTCTCTCTGAGCATAACTCAAATAGCACCGCCAGTCCTAACTAAAAAACTCTTTCTTGGTCTAAAGTTCACCTCAATTTGCTACAGGCCAGTTAATTTGTGCTTACTGACATGGCTGGTGTGATGTAATTTATATTAGCACAACTGCCAGTGAAAAAGGAGAAATCAACATATGGCAGTGATAAGTGGCTGAGGTAAGTCATATTTGCATTAGCGTTAATGATATATACCTGGACTATTACTGGAGATTAATCAGTGCATGTAATTTTTTTTAATACAAACTAGTTTTTTAATGTGTTTATGTTTTTAGGTATTTATCAACCTCTGTGTTTAATGGTACTATCCAAAGCTTCAGCTTTACTCTAGATAAGAGTCATAATTCCTTCCACACACATCCTTTTTATGAATGAAGAGTGGCCAAATTCATCAACATTTTATTCTATCTAAGCCTAATCTATCAGCCTTAGTTATCAATACTAATAGTATTTATGCAAATAGGAAGATTGAATCAAAGAGGTAATGGCTGTCTAAAGACGGACTTTCCAAAGTAGTCTTTGCATTCAGGATGAAAAGTGATATGCAAGGGCTGCTAAAAAGAAGGGTAAAAGAATGAAAAAGAATTAGTTATCTTTGTTGAGAGGAAGGATATAAACTGAAATAAAAAACATACCCCTGATGCTTCTCATGACAGGCAAACAGACAAACAGTCCATCTGAAACTTGTAGGTACCTCAGAAATTGAGCCAGTGCAATTCTCTACAGGTCAGGAGGGGATAATAAGAAAATCTGTCAAAGTTAAGGGAAGAATCAACTTTCTAGACCACAAATCTGATCTGAGCAGAGTTGAGAGACAAACAGTTCGAAAGGTTAATGCTGCTATGTTTATTTAAGTGAATGTTAACAGTGTTGTGAGAAAACAGATGGAGAAGAACTGGGCGAATTATTTGACTGCTTAGGTTTATAAAACAGTGAGCAGAACGACAGACATCTTATGCATAGGAGCTTGTCACAGTGAAAGTGTAAGCTGTGGTCTTCTTTCTCTTTTGCTTACAAGTATTAATGACCTTCCAATCATCACAATTATGTGCTCCTATTTAAGAAATCAGTGGGGAAACATCTGGGTTTTACATAACATTCGCCATCATGTCTTTCATCAGATAAATTAACAGCTTTGTTTTGCAGTGGCTGTAGAAAGAGACAAAAACTTTGGAGCACAATTGTACTTACCATTTTTCTGTCAAGATGGAGCCACTATTAGGGATGCTACTATCAGTGATGATCAATGTGAAGCAGACATATTTACTGGGAGTCTGTTTGAACACAATACAAAGGAACAAATGGCAAGGTGGGGCCATTTTGTGGATAGATTACAACATATTGCTCATGACCTGCCTTTAATACATCCCTTTCTTTCCATCTGAAGAGATGAGAAACCCAAATAACAGCGGGTTCTGTTGCTCTGCTGACAGCTTGAGAAAAAGTAATAAGGAATTCCTACAGCTATAAAAACAGAGTGAGGAAAGGGTGCCAAGTTACCCTTGGAGCTGTCACTCTTTGCAAGGCTCTTTTCTTTTCACTTACTTTATGGCTAAACAGCTATTTTTTAGCCAGATGAGGACATAACTCATTCTTTGAGGAGTCTTGGAGAATTGGTAAAGAATTTTTGGTAAAACTTCAGATGGCAAATCTTATTTCTCACCTTTTTAGACACTGTATATCTTGAATTTTCAGACATCTGAAATGATGAATTACCTCATGCTTATTGGATCTCTTGTTTGTGCTTGAGCTAGGTACAATTTGAACAAACAATGAATGAATGAGTTTTTACATTATTTTTATAATATTTTTTTTTCCAAACCAAGGCAATAATCCAAATACCAGTACACCGAAATACATGAATTGATTTTGAAAGTGTTACCATTTTATATTCTTCATTTTTTTACATCTTATTTTGACTTTTTGTTTTCTGTTCCATAATGCAGAAAAACCCCAGAACTGGGTGACTATTGAACCACAGTATTCATGAACATTCGCAGGAATTTGAAATGGCTGTTTGATCTCTCCATATCAAGGCCCCTTGTTATCTGCTCCTCCTGCGGTTTCAGACAGAAAGTTTTTTGTTCCTGAGAAGGTTTGAGGAATGGCTGATTTGTGTGAATACCCATATTTGCATGCGAACGAGGCTATTCCTTTACAAACAAGAGCGTTCATTATTCCTCTGTTTAAAAGGATACACTAACCCAATTAGTGAGCTGGAAGAATATCCCGTGATTTAGCTAACCAATAACATGCTCCAAGTAGGAGTCAGTGAATACTTAAACTGTGCAGTACGTGAACCCCCATGTTAGCATTTCCCAAACCTTTGAAAGTTGAATTCTCTCTTTAGGAAAATAAGAATAATTGCACTCTTCACCCATCACATGTGTTATTAAAAGCATACCGAAGAGAACAGACGCTCAGAGAAGTCTATGTAGATTTGTGTGTTCAGATGCTTCCCCTCCTTCCAAAACACACTTTGAACAGTGTAGAAAGAAACTTAATGTTGATACTTGAAAACAACTTAACTAACTCCTTTTGAAACAAAGATTGCCACCGCACCTCTAGAGCCACTGCTTCAAGCTTTCTGCAGACTCAGGCAGATATCAGTTACACTCAAGCAACATTTATGGCATTGGCTTAGAAAGAAAAGCTGAAGGACTGAGACTGAACCGCTGCATATTTCCTCACGTTCTGATTATAGTCAAATGTAGTCCAACTTTTCTGATGCTGACAAAAGTTAGAGTCGACTCACCTAACTTGTACAAATGCTAATTTCAGACAGTATGTACATAAAAAAGAAAAAATAAAAAAGGCTCAGAGGAATCAACAGGATCATGAGGCATTTCATATTTTGGAGACTCAAATTCTATTCACAAATGATTCTCAAACAGAGAAAAAGGTATTTGCGCTGAGTGTTATTGAGGATGAGTAATCCATCTAGCTGTTTTTATTAGCATCAGAAAAAAATTAGTTCCAAAGTTATTTCTGGCTAAGTTATACTACATATAAGGACGCTTATATGATTTAGGTAAGATCTGGAAAAGTATCAAAACTTCTGAATTTATACTCAAGTTTCCACACCTCTGAGTTCAGGGTAAAAGGGAAGATTTACAGAGCCTGGCACAAAATGAAAAAGCCTGCCTAATAATCATCAGTACTCAACCCTTTCCACAGCTGCTATTTACCTCCACCTCCTCTTCTTTTTTGCTTTTCTTTTTCTTTTTTTTTTTTTTAAACCCTCTGTGTGTTTATTTCCCCCTCTCCTCCTAACCCCAGGATATTTAATTAATTTTCTAAATTATACTGTTTTTATCTCAGTTTCTTTAACAACTGCTACTTTTTTAGCCCACACTATTCACTTTATCTTATCATGTGGCTTCTTACATCTACCCTGCAGATGCGTTTTCAGGGCTCTTTGCAGCACTGCCTCAGCACCTAATCTTTCATCATCCCACTTCTTTGTTCCTCTTTGTAACTCCTCCTCTTCATACCTTGTTGCTGCAGCTGAAACTATAACATTTCCACGCTGCTCCCTGGGCCTAGGAGAAAAGCAAATATAAAAGAGTTGAATTCCTGGAGATGATGTTGACATGAGAATGTATACAGGCACTGTATTAAAGCACTGGTAAAGCAAGACCTCCGTGTTAGCTATAGAAATAAAACACATAGGCCTCATTCAAGATAGGATTATACTTGGTCTCTGGAATTTGAACTTTTGGTTTTTCTGCATTGACTTCTATCTTCAACTAGTATTTGTTCTGGGTTTAAGTCAGAGAAACATCATGTATCTTATCTTACTTTGATGATAAAATGACCTATCTTCACGTGGTGAAAATTTCAACTGACTACCACTGACTGTGGTAGAATATTTTCCTGATCTTAGATACTACCTATCCGAATCTTCAGATGACTGGGGACTAGCTGCAAGACAGATCGCCACATAGCTCAGCAAAATAGAGGAAAAGTATCTCTATGTTTGTTTAATTGAGAAGAAAAAAAATAATGGAGGTTCCATATATATCCTTTTCTGAGTATTGTGTTGTGGAAACTCTGATATTGTCCCCAGAAGTCCCTCATGACTTTCTTTCTTTCATAGCTCATGATATGACCACTCACTTGTCCTGAAGCATCCCTGATTGCTTGCAGTCAAGTGACATAAGTTGAAAGTTGAGCTTGAATACTCTTCTTAGGACAAACAGAAAATGATTGCTATTAGGAAGCAAATAATCTGATTTGATTTCCCTTTTCTTTGTGTTTTCTTAACTTCTATCTTTATTCTTTTCTAAAAATAGACAGAACTTACAGGCTATATTGGCTTTAAATGACTTACACTGTTTGCATGTATTCCAGAATTCCTTCCTTGTTTGTCTAATTTCAGGTACTCTGCTGAAATAATGTACCTGCATAGTTTTCAGGTGGTTTTACTTAATAAACTTTAATGATAAATATTGTAGTGTATGAAGTCCTTATATATACAACTTTTCATAGTGTCCTTGTATCTTTCAATCTTTTAAATGAAGTGAGGAGCTTAAGATTTATAAGCTAACCACAAAGAGTCATTCAGTTGCTTAAGAAAACAGTGCACAGAGCTGTCGTGCTCTTCTAGCTTCATTTGTTCAATTTGCTTTCTAAAAACACACACAGGGTTCCTGTTGCTGGATGATCCCATCTCTCTGACTCAAAGTGGGATTGAGATGTGAATATTTACTAATTTCTCTCTAGCCCTCAAAGTCTCCAGACAAGAAGAAAAAGCTTGTTCTCCATCACTTCCTGAACTTTTAAGAAAGAGTTAAACCTCCCTTTCCTCATCCTTGGTTAGAATGGGGTTGTTCAAGCCAGCCCAAACATGGTATTTGAGAACAAATTTTTATACTTTTTCCTCCTTCCTCTCCTAGGTCTTCTGGAAGTTTTGGAAAAGCTAGTATGTCTTCTTATGAAAGTTTGTCCTAGTATGTTGGAAGACACTTTCACATATGGTTTATACCTTCCTCCAGAACTGCAGTGCAAAAAAATCAGGATGAGGTTACTTTGGTGAAGACCGTTCCCCTCTTTTCTGTAAATGTTTATGCAAATTCCTCTGTACAATATTTCAGCTACTGAACAGACAGTGGTGTGTGTGGTCACTGTAAAACTCCTTCGCTAGCTAAAGAGAAGACTTCTGAGCTGCCCTTCCCCAACTTCCAGACTTTTTGTGTATTGTCTGTTCTTCTGCCAGCTACAGCACAGATCTTTACCTGTCCCTTTTGCACACCCAAAGTTCCAGTATTTCAGGCTAAGAGAATTATTTCCTCCTTTGGCATCAGCGCTTTCACAATAAAGTGGCTCTTATAAAGTAAATGGAGGTTTTCAGCTGAGAGTGAATTACATTCCCCTTCTAAAGAAAATGAAGACTCACAAGAAACAGAATCATAGCTGAAATGAATAAGCAAGTTGTATTATTTTGCTCTTAAAAAAATTGGCTGAGATAGCAACCACAGAAATTCCCCAAATATTAGCTTAATTGAAATCTCCATGTCAGCTTTAAATCAATGAAACATCAAGTTTTGGAGGACATTGCTAAAGGAGTACAGAAATCCTCCCAGATTAGTTCTGTTTATACAAACTTGGACGTCCCAGTTCCTTCATTGTAAATACACCCAAAATGACCAACTGCCTGCTCCCTGATTTGTGATCTTTTGGAGATGGAGAGTTGCACTGGTTTCTTCTGGGATAATTTTCTTCTTAATAACTGGTAGCTGTGTTTGGATTAAGGATGATAGTAATGTTAATAACACAGGTATGTTTTAGCCACTGCTGAACAGTGCTTGCACAGAGTCAAGGCTTTTTCTGCCTCTTGCCCCATCACCAGCAAATAAAGTGGGGATACACAAGGAGTTGGAAGGGGACAAGGTCCAGACAGCTGTCCCCAGCTGACCATTGGGTTATTCCAGACCATATGATATCATGATGAACAATAAAACTAAACGGAATGGACCAGCAGGTGGTGGCCCACTATTTGAGAACTGACTGGGCATTGGTTAGTGGATAGTGAGCAATTGCATTGTGCATTGCTTGTTTTGCTTCTTTCATCATTATTATTTCCCTTCCTTTTCTGTCCCATTTCTTTGTTTCAGCCCACGAGTTTGACCTTTTTTCTGATTCATTTCCTCATCTCAATGCAGGTAGTGAGCAAATGGCTCTGTGGTGTTTAGCTCTCTGCTGGGCTAAACCACAACAGGGATGTAAGAGCAAATCCTAGTATTTCTTTTGGAGCAACCCTTTTGTTGTGGGGTGAAGCTAAAACTGGTCTTTTTTCCCTTCCCCCCCCGCCCGGCGAGCGGGGGGCTGGGCCACCTGTTCCCGCGCCCCCCGGCGGGCGGGGGGCGGGGCCATCCTCTTCCCGGGCCACAGTAGGCGGAGGAGCCACCCTCGCCCCCGGGCAGTGGCGGGCGGAGGGGCTGCCCCCGCCCCACTTTTGGGCCGCTGACATTGCCGGGCGCCGCTGGCCCCGGCCCGGCTTGACGCTGCGCATGCGTGGTGGCGTCTCCCGCACGCATGAAATGGTCGGGGCTCGGCGCTGCTGCGGTCCCATGCCGCTGCGTGGGGCCTGATACATGCCCGGCTCTCACGGTGGCGGCAGGTGCGGGCGGCAGCGCGGGCCGACGTGGCGGCTGCCAATGTGGCTGGGGCCGGGGTGCCGAGGGCGCTGCCATAATCGGATCCGCACTTCTGGCCTGGGGGCCGGCGTCGCTTTCGGTCTGGCCTGGCTCTCCCGTGGGTGCGGGGGGGCCTTACTGGGGGCGGGGCCCGGGTGCTAATCATCCAATCGCAGAAGGCAGGCCCCCTGGGGGCCATCTGTGCATGCGCAAAGAGGGGTCCCCTATAAAAAGGCGAGAGGGGACGCCATCTTCCTCTTTCTCCGCGGGACACAGGTGTGGCAACATCGCTCCTCATCCCCGCACCGAGTCTGATCTCTGCATGTGGACAGATTAGCGACCCAGTGGCGGCGGCATGGATTAAAGACCACATCTTTCCATCAGCACAGTGTGGTATTCCTGGGGGTGGACTGTTTCGGGGTTGCATTTCTTGTGGTATTCCCGGGGGTAGACTGTTTCGGGGTCGCATTTCCACGCACCTCCACACTGAGCCCTGCCCCCCGCGTGCTGCCTGACTAGCGATTTCAGTGGCTACAGCACGGATTAAAGACCACATCTTTCCATCAGCATTGGTATTCCTTCTCGGGAAAAAGGGGGTGAACGTTTGCGGTTTTTCTAATTGTCTGAGTGCCTTTTCAGGAGCCGAGCAGAGGCTTGGCGCTACCCTAGGGTCCTCAGGTCGGCCGCGGGACCTGAGATTGCTGAGGTCGCGGTCCTTCTCTAATTATCCTGGCGTCTCTTCAGGAGCCCCAACAGAAAACCGGTGCTGTACTAGAGCTTTCCCATCCGGACGCAGGATCTGGGAGAGCTTAATTTGTCTGTTTTTACGCTTTATGGGTGGTTTTCTGTGTGTGTGAAATAAACCTTGTTACTTGTGTGTTTTTCTTTTTTGGGTGCGTGTGGCTTCTCTCGGACATCTCTTGTCAGTACCATGCTTCCTAGTGGTAAAACCATGACACCTTTTCACTTCATTTCAGTTCACTTACAGCATAAGTGGACACCACTCCTAACTGAAGCCTTAGGGCATTTCTGAAACACTAATAAGTAACTTAATTAACAGCAATGAATATTCTCTAAACATTTAGAACAGAAGCATAATGCTAATCTCGATAAAAGAAACAAAATATTTTATTTCTACTGCACTCTATAAAATACTACCTTTGCTGGCACTATGGTAATAGCAAAACTATTGTTGATGCCAGTGTAGGCAGGACTTTACCCATTTTTCTAATTCAGCAAGTTTTCTAATGTTATTTTATCTTGGGCAAAAATAATTTAGAAGTTAGAGCTGTCATTAGTACCTGGAAGGTGACCCTAACATGTGTGGAAGCCTTACTAAGGTCCTTGGAAAGTGGGTATTGATGACCTGGTCCAGGGCGATTACATTTTGATTCATGTCCTTAACCTCAAAAAGTACTTTTTGCAGAAATGTAGCAAAAAAAGCTTAAAGTAATTTACAGCAACAGCAAAAGGTTCCACTGGGGATCAGCATGACATCTATCTGCTTTCTGCCTCCATTCCCAAAGGGCCAACTTGAAAAGCCTTGGGGGAAGGACAAGTTATTCTGGCTATGCCAGCTGTTCTCTGTAGCATCATTATTCACTGGCACAGCTAAAAGTACTTCTGAAAATGCTCTCACTTGCACAAGGAATTGATTTGTATGTAGGAGATTACAAGACCAGAGAAGTGGGGGGTCGTCAGGGACTGATGGAAAAATCATTACTCTAAGGGTCACTGAACGCTTCTCTGACACTACAGGCGTCTAGACTTTAATGTAACACTGAAAATTAGGTGAAGAATTTTATTTCCACTCCCTTGTATCAATCATTCTTGTTTCCTGCAAACACAGACATTTTTGTCATTAGGCTAAAAATAAAACCTTTTAAGAACTCAAACAACTGGTTTGCCTAGTTCTTTTCATGCAAAGTTTTTTCTGGTAGTAGCAATAACAGGATGTGCTGACCATTTCTCGGTATAATAATCTGGTCTAGTCACTGATATAAACAACTTGCCCTTTGATCTTATAATTTATTCACAGCAGGCCTAATCCAAGACATCTTAAGCAACAAAAATACTAATAAATAATTTGCAATTATAGAAATTCTTTTTCCTGTGTTAAAATAAATATAATAATATCACAAATAGCATTCTGTGAAGAGAGGTGTCTTCCATAGAACCGACTAAGGTAATGTTATCACTGTTGTCTTTCTAAAGAAATTTCACTTAAAAACCTGGGCATAGTTATGGTGCTTTCTCCAGTACATAAACCTAGGGAGCCTAAAGTGTTGTGCAAAAGGCATGGCCACACTTGGGGTAACTAAATGCTTCTTTCCAAATTAGTCATGCTACAACTACAATGTATGCATATGGAGGAGAATTAAAAGAGTTTGTAAGAGGTTGAGGGTCCACTGTCATTTCTTTCATCGCCCCCTTATTTCCTCTTTATTCACCAAACTCTTATCAAGCCTTTCATTGCCCTTCTCCCCTGCTGATTTGAGGAAATGTTTTTGAATGGTGTTCTGTGAGTTAATTTTAGGGTTCAGGTCTGAACGGTCCATGTTTCTGTTTCCATCCTAGTCAGGAAATACAAAGCCACAGTTCGTATTCATGATCAGGTTTGCAAAGAACCATTTCCTCAGAGCTTATTTTAAATCTTGTTCTTCTGGGAGGAAAAACCCTTACAGTTTGAAATCAAGCCAAATTAGTTTCCCCTTCCTGAAGTATTTCTTGTGTTTCCAGAGTTAAAAAAAATGCTGAAAGTCAGGAAAGCATTTATCTACATGCAGACCTATACTGGTGCTCATGTTTTGCTAAGAAAAAGAATAAGATTGCAAGTATAGTTTCTGAACCTTGTCTTATATACTTTGGATTCACAAAGGGAATTTCAGTTCTACTGGAAAACTTTTCCTTGAATTATAGGAGCATATATTTGTACATTTATTTATAACTCATTAGTATAATGAGTTATAACAGAGAGTGTGACTATAAAGAAACACCACTTTACTCAGTTACTCCAGCCATCCTGTGGGCTGAGTATTCACTGCATTTATAAGGGTCATGGCTCTTATATTATACTCAGGGAACTGTAGTTAGACTATGTAAAGCAGAAATTGATGTCTGTCAGGAGACTGGATCTGAGACCATGTTGTATGCTGCCCAAGCCAAAGGCTTGTAAGAATTTATTTTTCACACACACTACTTCTGTGCTAATGCATTAACAAACTGTGGTGAAATATTCATCATTTATAAATAAACATTATAAATAATCCCACAGAATATATAAGGGAAGACTGAAATTACAGCCTGAATTAAGGTTTTGCATCCCTCTAGCCCAGTGCAGGTAGAGTCTAAGAGGAATATTGTTGGACCTGCACCCCTGAGAGCCCATGTTAGGGTGCATGAATCAACACCTGTAAGCTCACTGGCCCTTGCCAGACCATGCTCACCTGATCCCCGTAATTTTGTCATGCCAGAAGGAGGAAAACTTGGATACATATTCAGTCTGGGGGTGAAAGATGGTAGCTTTGATTCTTTGTGCTCCTACCAACTCCATTATGTTCTTTTCTGTGATATGCTGACTTCAGTGGAGTTGGCTAAGCACAGAGCTTCTGGAAAATCAGGTCTGGTGCTCCCATGAGAGCCAAAATAGTTTACTTTCTATAGCTTATACCTCTGGAGGGAACAATTCATGGAATATGGGTCATGAAAAATTTATTTGGAAACCATATGGAAATATTTATGTTGTTTTGGTGGGCCTGGGATTAATGTAACAAAATATGATACTCTATATTTATTGGCTGGATGGTCTTGAAGTGGAGCGTTCACCTTCCTATGGATTCATTTAAAAGAGTATAGAGGGGATTTTTTCCAGAACTAGAGTGTGTTGGGGACCAAATATTTACAAGATAAATGGATTTACATACAGTTCAGCTGAAAAGGTTGGTTTTCATAAGAAGAGCAAGCAACAACAAAGTAAATACTTGGCCTGGAATACAGCATATGAAATGGTTTCATCACTTCGGTAATTGTTGTCATATCCTACTAGAGTAATTTTTCCAAGAACTTCTTGTAACTGGTAATTCTAGTAAACAGTTCTCTTAAGTCCATGTAGCCTCTTTCCTTTACTGTATTGGAAGCACTATATGGGTGTGATTTGGTGTCAGATTAGTTCTGACTTTTTGATCTCACTCTGATTGGTCAGCTTGAGGAAAGATTTAAGCAGGTGCTCGATTGCTGAGAGAACCCAAGGAAAAATCCAGTTTGTGGTCTCACTCAGAACCTCTGGAAGTGCACAGTGAAAAGCTAGCCTCCTTTCCCACAAGAGTTTGCATCACACACCTCTCCACTGCTTGAGCTATTTGGGTTTCTATGTACTACACCACACAGGTTCCTATGTGAAGGCTCACAGTTGCTTTGCCTGTAGGTGAAAACCATGTCAGTTTTCCTGGTAGAGATTGCAGCTGAGTTCACTGGAGAGATTTTATAAAGAATGATGATCTGTGAGGCTGCTTCTGTTCTTTGAGCACACGACTAATTGTTCCCCCCAGAAATATTTTTAAAAAATGCTTTCTCCCTTTCGTTTTTCCATCTGTCTCCTCTGAGACTACATCCAAACTTCGAATTTGTCACAAAATGTAGATGGTGGAAATGCCCTACCTGCTGCCACACAACGTCATTATTTGGAAGAGAAAAGTTAAAAAGAACTTAGATAACAAAGTAACATGTACAGACCCATATCATAAACTGTATCAGACAATCTCCCTATATATTCTTCCTTTATCTTTAATATTACAGAAATTATTATAACCACATAATATTCTGAGGAACTTTTAAAGAGCATGGGAGACAGACAGAAGGGGCAGTCTGGACAGTGTCATCAAAATTTCAGCTATATAGAGCCTCAAGGACAAAGGGACCTAATTTTTCTGGAACAGAAGGAAAAGTTCATGTGATATCTGCTGAGAGTAGTGTACCCTTTGATACATGCTAACCAGGAGCCTTTTGGTAGTAGTGTTATGACTACTCTAAGGAGGACAGTCTAGAAAGGCAAAGATTATTGTAAGGGCAGATGGGCCCAGGTCAATGAGAATTACATGATTAGCATCCCCACTGAAACTATTAATTGTGAATCTATTAATTGTCTGGCCTAGCAAGTCCTATACTTTCTACTACTAAAAGGAGCAAGCTGGCTTGTTACAAGGTTGTTTCCATCTTTGTCATGCATTTGGCTGATTATATGCTGCAAATATAGTAGGCATATGTGCTTGTTTCCCTTATGAATTATAGCAGAACACATGTGTACACTGAATGTGCTGCTATTGGCAATTTTTATGCAAGTGTTCTATTTTCTTTATTAAAGTAAGATATTACCTTAATAAGGACCGCATTACACAGGCATTTATATATGTATGGGTGTTTGTCTCTAGGCATTCAAGCCTTTTTTGAAGCTTTTCTTGGTAGATCCCTCTTTTTGTATGGGATAGGCTTTAATTCTAAGCCAAAGAATGCAATCCTTCAAATGTTACTTAAAAGAATCAATAATCCTTATTTCTCAAGTGATGCTGACTTTACAATCCTTCATTACATAGATCGATGCATTTCCATCACAATGTTATTCTTATTTTACTGCAAAATTAATTGTGAGTCTGAAAATTGCATAATCGGGTAAAATTGCATAAGCTTTATGTTTCTTTCATATTTAAAAGAAAGTATCTTGTATAATTTCTATAAGATCTGCTATAATTGTTAAATATTTAAATGCTTCTACTGTAAGTGGAGATCTAAGAAGCCTTTCTTTTAAAGAAATCAAGTTTCTGTAAGCCATAGAAGGCTCCAGGATTACTACTACTGAGAGGCTACAAAATCCAGTTATTTCAACTGAATTGCAGCTCTCGGGGTTTGACTGAAACAGTGACTGCACATTACAAATCATATGGTATGCACAATGGAAGCAAAAAAAAAATCAGTANAAATAAAGGGAAAATATCTGTTAACTCATAATGGCTGAAAATCTTTGATAGAAAATGCCCCTTGTTACTAGATGTAGTATATTTTTGATTCTGTTTTTCATTTGAATTAGTCTTAGTAAGTCTGAGGGCTTTTTCCTTCCTTGTAAAATTGATAAAATTGATTTGTGAAAAGCAGCTGTTGGGATCAACTACTCCATTTAACTACTGAGATATTTAAAGTTTGGTATAACCTAACCTGTGAAACTTTTTTAATCTGGGAAGTTTCCTGGTGTAAAATACCTCTTGCACTTTTTTTAACAGTCCTCACCTAAAGAACTTTACCCTAAAGTTCCTTACCCATGACATTTATAAAATACTAATTCCACCCTCTTATTTCATATAAAATTTCATTTATACTTACTACAGTATTTGTATACATTTGTAATAGTAAGTAGAAATAAGTAAAAGAAGTAAGGACCTTTATACTGTAAATGATGTAGAAATGGATCAAACAATTGAAATGAAAATATTTACTTTTGAACATATTTTTAATTCTTTTGCTTAACTTATAAACAGCTTATACTCAAAGAGAAGTAGAAAGAGGGAAGAGAATTTGAAACATAATTAAAGACAAAGTGATTTCTCAGGTCAGATTTTTGTTGTATATATAAAATGTAAGTTGAGAAATGCAAGGGCTTATAATGGCTTGAATTACAGAAGTCTCTCACTCTTCTTGTTGAGCCCTCTGTGTTTAATGGACTTACTGGCTTTTTATGGTGTTTAGGAATTGCTATACGAGTTAAAAAAGCTGTAAGAACCTTCCACCAAAATGTCTTGCTTATTTTAAAGGATCAAGGAAGGATTTTGTTTGTTTATTTTTTTGAGAGATAGATTGAAAGATTTTTGAAAGGTGACAACACAGAAGGGTTTGGAGCGCTGAGGAGATCCTTGATTGCTGATAGTTCAAGAAAATGCTTCATCAAATAGGGCTGACATACATCTCTTCACTCCTTTGNGCACAATGGAAGCAAAAAAAAAATCAGTAACAGTGAAATGGAAAAGACCTTAGAAAAATAAATTTCTATGAATAGGTTGGTGTTAATAATGATTCAAATTAGCTTTCTCAGCATTACCGTTTACTGCTATGAAAAAAAAAAGAAAAAACCCCAAACTAACAACTAACATTCCCACAAAAATGTCAGTATAAGATCCCCATATTAGCCTGGTTGTCACTAACATTTCCTCCCTGGGTCTGTTGGCTCTAACCCACTAGAGAATGGCTCCCACTGTAATCATCAGCAGTGAGGAATTAAGCCACAATGAATCAGGTGAACTTCAACAGGGTTCTAGCACTTATGAACATAAAAGGTCACCAAAATTGCTAATGCTTAATCCAGTCACCTTAGCAAGAAAAGAAGAATGTTTTGAAGGAGAGTGCTAAAGTATTCAAAAAAACCACTTAAAATA
>VYZS01099576.1:20247-34089 GCA_013400695.1 Neodrepanis coruscans | reverse complement strand
CTCTTCACTCCTTTGAACCTTCAGTGTTGATAAGAAGGTTTTAAAAGTTCTTATTTGTGGGAAAATTTGTTTTTCATATATCTGATTCATAGGTAGAGGATTTTCAGTATGGAGGACATAACGGAAAGTGACTCTGTCATCATTCGAACAAAGGACTATGTCAATTGTATTAAGATCTGCCTTTCACTAATTTTGTTCACAAATTCAGTGGGAAAAAAATAATCTGGAGTCATTTAGAAAACCCTGTCAGTAGCAGATTGCATGCATATGTGTGAAACCAGCAGACTATACATAGGAACTTTGTAATCAACTATCAAATATTTTGAAAGAATTTATTAGTAGAATCCAAGTAGAAATGGAGAAGAGGATGGTGTGTCCGTGTCTTGCCAGCAAGGCAGATTGCCACTTTACAGAGCATTAAGATGTTTCAAACGCTTTTGAAGTTTTTTCTTGGATGAAGCGAGGATCCTGGGATGTTTCACTGAAGGCTGCTTTTGTCAAATAGAGAAGAAACAAGAGAAGACGGACCTCTCTCTTTGCTTATAGAATGTTTTGCATTTTCTAGGATTAGATATTTAAAACACTTTAAAACAGGCCAGGCACTAATGTTACGAAATCA
This sequence comes from Neodrepanis coruscans, assembly GCA_013400695.1. NCBI lineage: Eukaryota > Metazoa > Chordata > Aves > Passeriformes > Philepittidae > Neodrepanis > Neodrepanis coruscans. The sequence continues at coordinate 33,470 of VYZS01099576.1, read as the reverse complement.
CCAAGTGTGTGTATATAGTGTTTCCAGCCAGCAGCAAGAGGTGGACTGAAGTTTTTTGCAGACCAAATCATTAACTGAAAATTGTTCTTCCCTTCTCATTCACTGTCCCTGCTGGAAAATGGCAGAGGGTCTGATGGTTGGAGGCAGGAACACCGAAATAAATGCTGTTAACTGATAGAAACAATTGGAAAAACACAGTTTTATCTGGTAACTTTCAAACCTAACATACTTCATTATTTAGTCACTTACTTCTTCCATCACACCCTTATCTCTGTTTTATTATCTCTGCTTTATCTTTTTCACAAGCCATTCTAAGTCTGTAACATGTTTACATTGAGCTAGTTTAAGAGGATAATTCTTTTTCTGCAAATACCTGTGCAGTGCATCTTGTCTTCTATGTGGCAATATTTATTAAAAAAAAATTTAAGAAAAAGTTTATTCTTTAGGAGAGCATGATAAATAGATCCATAAAATTTAATCTGAAGCCTTCTCATCCACTTGCTAAACTTATGTATTTCATCTACAACCAAGGCAGAACCTGGGATGTGAATAGCAAAGCAGAATCTGACCTTCACTGAATTTGTGAGTGTGACCTAGAGGAGAATTTTTTGTCTCAGCATTGAAAGCACATAAAAATATAAACTGGAATTGGTGCTATTGATTTGGTTCTGGAATTTTTTCTTTGCAAGCCTACTACAGTATCCATGACTTTTGTGATTTTCAGAACAGATACATATTTTTACTGAAAGAGGTGAATGTGGAAAAACTGTAGTGAGCTGCGCACATTTCTATTATGCTTAGAGGCTTTTGCTGTCACAGAGGTTAAACTGAGAGGTCCAAGTTAAAGCACCTATCTGTTAAACTTTGCAGACACAAAATGTGTTACTCTAAACCTGTGAAAAAATCAAAAATTAATCCTCTGATTCTATGAGGGGAAAAAATCAAAAGTAGTCAAACAAGCAAAGGGAATCACCAGTGCTGGGACAGGGAAAAAAAGTGGGAATGTCGCTGGTGGTAGGACAACGTGTCTTATGGCAGTATAGGTAAGAAAGGGTCTTGGACAGATCTGGGTGAAACAATTTTGAGGAAATAGTAGTACCTTTCACCAGTTACAGTACAGAAATACTCTTTGAGAATGGACTGCTTTTGAGGTAATGATTGAAAAGAAGGCCTGCCTCAAAAGCTGTGAAAGTCCTTTTGTTTTTCAAGCGGTGTGTATGAGCTATTTATTTTATAGATCTTTCAAACTACTGCTCTGATGAGTTGGGAAAAACTGGTGAGTTTGACTTTGCTGGCCCTTGGTGAACTCCTACTCTCGGGTCCAGCAGTGAATCTTCCTTCACTATCTCAAGAGCATGCCTAATTTACACAATCTATCTCCTTCTGCACTACTTCCAGTGGAGTCAATGGGAGCTGTGTGCCTGAAGCCAAGGGAAGAATTTGGCTCAGAGAGAGTGTAACAGCCCCAGTGCTTTGCCAAATGAAATGCATTTAGAGTCTGACATGCACAGTTGGATGCAGTAAGTAAAAAATCAGTTTTACTGGATACAAGGCTTCACTGACTAGTGCTACTTCCCTCTTATCATTGTTAAAAGATGTGCTTTATAAGAAAAACTGTGCTAGATGAAACCAGAGACTTCTTACCTATTGTTCATGGAGTGATACTTTATGTAGTTCCTTAGTTTCCAGTGCTCCGTGGCTAAAGACTTTTTGTGTCAGAGGCTGCATTTGTTATTTAGCTCTGCATCAATTATAATAAAAGTTGTGCCAAGCTTAATTGATTTCTTTGTCATAGTTTCTTGAAACACAATTCTTTTAACTCATTCCAAATCATTTTCTGAAATTCAGCAGCAGTGGCAACAGTTGACTAATAAGATCTATATCTCATTTAAAACAGACTTTTAGCTTGTATAGTCACCGCTGAACAACAAGTATTTTACTGCTAAGTCCCAGTATTTTAGTTCACCAGTATCATGCATTCTCATGTGACACTTTCTTGTGAGGTTCTTCTTATAAAAAGCTGTTCTGAATTGCGTGCAAATGACTGTCTTCTGGAAGTAGCCTTTTAGTCCTCTTCTTTCTTTACCATCATTATTTATAGTTAATTCTTATGGGATCTTCTCTTCTCATAGTTATGAAATATTATTGAACAAAATTGCACATATGGAAAGAACGCAGCCATTCCCAGACTTTTACAGTCTACAGGAGTCTTCCATGGGAACCATTAGTTGCGGCTGTTTGTTCTTCCCTAAAAATATACTGGCTTACTGTGATTTCCCTAAACAAAAAACTGTAGAAAAAAAATACAGTACTTTACAATATTAACTACATAACCCTGAAGTGATCAGGGTTTGTGGGTTTGTTTATGAGTTGGAGGGTTTTTTGGGTTTTGTTGTGTTTTGATTTTTCTCTGTGAGGCTTCCTTAGTGGCTTTTATCTTTGCTTTAAAGCTACAGTTCCCTCCTCTGGTGAGAAAATTCAAATGAGGATATCTCTTCACTAGAAATTATTTTCACAGAAATCACCAATTCGTTCAACCTCCTTAAAACAGCCAGTTCACACACCAGTAAGGAATCTAATCTCTATGACCTGGTAAAGTTCAAGACTTTTATTGTTTGTTTCCTTTAAAGCAACAAGGCAGAAAACCTTTTTTTTTTTTTAGGTTATGTGGTAGTTTACAATACTTCTGTGCAGTGCAGCATACAATATCAGATTATTTTTCTTTAAAATTATGTCAGGAGTTTGTACAATATTCACAAAAAAACTTCTTTTCTAGCTAGACGTTTCAGAAATGGAACTGTCAAAAATTTCACAGGTGCGAAAGAGATTGATATAAAAAAATGAAAGGTGAGAATGTTTTGGTTAAAACAATGGAAAATGTTTGAGATTTTTTTCCCCCTCAACATGTGGATTTTAATAACTGCTGTTTGTTGTTAATTACAGAACATTCTGCACCTTCTAATAATCATATCAGAGGAGAATCAAGTTAATTTGATATATTCCCCTTTGGATATGATTCCCATATACACAATATTTAAAATAAGTCTTGAGTACTTTTTTTTTTAATTGATATTTTAGGAAGACAGGTTCTCAGCAATGTGAACTACTGGGGGGAGGTAGGGGTGAATCACTGATCATGCTCATAAACTAAAATGCCATACTATACTAGCCTGTGAATTAGGTGTCTTGAATGGAGCAAAGACGCCTAACTTCTATGCATTTATTTGAGCAATTAAATCCTAATATTTGATGCTGAAAACCTGCCTTTGTTGGTAAGTTTGCAAGCCTAAAAGAAGGAGAGAAGCACCTGCAAGATTAGAATATTGTGTAAGGCAGTGTACAGAAGATCTTAATATATTGTATGCAGCATCTGAAATATTTTCATATAAGATTACATTACATGATATACAGCTATTAGTTAGATGTGCCACAGCTGGTACTTTTTTCTTAATTTACATTTATACATCATGTACATGTAATAAAGGGGAAGCAAACTATATTGGAACAGGTACAGAAACTGAATAATCAAAATACCATGTTTGCTTAATTAAACAGTGCAAAGTTATTGCAATCCAAGAATATTTTAATTAATCAGAACCAATCAAAAACCTAAAGTAAAATATAATTAATTTTATATAAGTTTTGGTTGTTCTTAATAGAATAAATCTCTTGTGTCAGATATTTAGATAATGACTATTATAAAGGAGACTGCTTTAGAGTGTAATAATGTGTTCCGAAAGAGTCTGTTTTCCTGTGTCAGTTAGGAAGAAGATATCATTTTACTTGATAGTGTATTCATTGTGCTTAATACTCAATTAGCTGTAGCCGAGTTTGTATGCAAATGCTTCCATGCCTTCTGGCACCATCCCTGTGGTTGTCCCCAAAAGATTTTATAGTTTGTTCTCTCACTCTTTTCATTATTTTTTTCTTCTTATTCTTAACATGCTGAATACATCAGAAACAGGCTGCAGTGATGAAAAGAAATCTGAGATGGACATCTAAGAGACTTTTACTTTTGTAAATTTTACCTATATCTACCCATAAAATCGGGGCGCTTGTTTTTTTGTGTTTTGGGTTTTTCTTAAATTTTTTATTTATTCTTTCTGTCTTTTGATGTATTTCTAAATAAATTGTGATACTCTGCCATTCATTATGGGTATGTACCTGCATTTAAGAAGGTTTGCTAAAAATACCATAAAGTTCATTATATACTACTATGGCTAACTATTCTCATTAATTTTGAAAATGCAATTTATATGGGTATTGAATGCACACTAATTCATGGAAAGGCCTGATTTCACAGTGAAGGAGCAGATGATCTTTGCCTTGAGGAGCTTGGCATCTGAAAATACAAAAGACATGTAGAGTGAGGGCGTTTACACAGAAATGAAGAGCTCACCACACAGGAGAGTGGGGATGAGAGTTGAGTCACAGGTGAGGAATGAGCAACAGCCTGTCAGGAAACACCCCATGAGTTCCAGACATTTTTATTCTGTTTGATAGGGGTTTGGGTAGGTGGAGATCAGTTAAACAGAACAAAGAAAAGGCAAGAAAAGAGAGGCAAGGCCATTTCAGGATGAAGAGAGGAGGGAGCATAAATGCAACGAAGATGAAGGTAGAGAAAGGGAGAGGTGTGGGGGCGAGATGGGTTACAACAATCAGCAATGGGAATGGATAATTAAAAATCATGGATGTCTGTCAGATGTTAAGCCTCTTTTACCTTTGCTATGTCAGCTTCATTGTCAGACTGGATCCTCCCTGTAGTCTCTTCCTCATTCCAGGCTGCTCCTGTCATTGTTTAACACAGTTGTGCATGAACTGTACGTGCAGACTGAAGCCATAAAATTATACAGTGCACTTAATTGAAAGATTGAAAAATTACTTTACAGCGACAGACTACACAATGGTTGACACTTAGGGACTGATCTTAGGCTACTGTACTGTATGTGTAATTTAATGTTGTAACTTTCAAGTATGAAACCAATGATTTTTCCTTTGGCAGAGGGAAATTGTTCTTACACCACATTAACTTTTAGGGCTGGAAAGGGAACTTCTCCCTTTGCCTATCCTTCTTAAAGGTTCAGATAGCTAATAATATTTCTCATTTATGCTTGAGATAAAAAGCCTGAATCTCAAAAATGGTCTGCATGTGTGCTTATTTCCCTAGGTCAAGATATATTAAATTTCCTTAATATTGAAATGTTTTGCCTGGGTGCTGAGAATTTTTAGTTTTGCTTTCAAAAATGATAGCAGATTAACAGCTAGTAAATATTCTGATGAGAAATCCTAGATGAGTTCGAAGTCTTTTGTCCCTGCCTCCCTTCCTTTCTCAGGGAAACAAAACCCAGCTAAGGTTCATTTTTATTTATCTTCCTTGGTCATCACAACTTCTTTGAATAGAAAAGCTTATTTTTTCTGAAAAGCTACATTAAACCAGAAGAGTTTTAAATGTTGGGGCTCTGTGTTCCCTAATTTCTTCCATAAAATATGAAGAAAACAGCAAAGTAGATCCAAGCAGCATCTAAATTGTTTGAATATTGACACATATGCCTGAGCTTTATAGGCTGCATGCCTGGTTATTTAAGTTAATTTTGTGGCTGCCAGAGTTACACTCATGGGACCCCACATCTCCAACCCATAATCTTATTTTCCAGTCAAAATTCAGAAAAAAAATCCACTCCAAAAATAAAGGAAACCCAAACAAACCATTCTCTGTATGAAGCCAAGGGGTTTTCTTGCAGTTCAATAAATTCAGCCCTGCTATCCATAAGCTTGGCATTTGCATTGTCAGCACTTACTCTTTTAAGTGGAATTAGAAAAACAAAACATCAATGGAAAATCAAGCTGATTTCAATATTTTTCAACAAAGCAGGAATCAGCTGACACTGTAGGAACTTCTGATCTCATTTTCTCCAAACAGCAGGGTAGGAGAACTTTTAATATTAAGATATTTCATTTTTCTAAAAATTACACTGAAGACTGCAGTTTGGTGTAATTTATAAATATTTGAATTTCATAATTGTTTCCATACAATATGGAGACAGAACCCACTAGAATTCCTTATGTATTGAAAATTCTTTACTACTGAAGTCTCACTTTCAATATGTAGTGTAAAACTTGCATCTTTTGATCACATATGCTGAATCTCTCACATTAGAATAAAAATTTTTATTTATTTTTCAAACAGCTTCTCTCATGGAAGTGCAGCTAATGGCACATTATTTGCAGCCTCTGCGCGGTAACACTTCGTGCAAGCTAACACCTCTACCCAGAGCTCATTAAAGCAGCACTTACATGCCTTCAATACAAAGGCAATAGTTTCAGGATGAGCACTGAGTGTCTGATCTCCTTTTACACAAATTATCCTTTTTTAATGCCATGCTCTGGGCATTGCATGAGTGAACATATTCCTGAAAAACTGTACCAAGAAATGCCTTCTTCTCTCTTATTAAACTGTCAAAAATATATCTAAGAACTATACACATTGCAGTGTATTAGGAAATTTAGGCAATCATATAGAAATTCTCACAATAAAAAAATGCAAATGTTCATCCTCTATGAAATTACAAATTACAATTTCTTGTAAGCATTATTTTTTCAGCTTTGTAGAATTAAAGCCTTTTCATTAATTAAAAACTTCAGTGTTAAAAATGGATGTATTATACATTTAATATATTTAAAAATCTGATTCTGTATCTGATTGAGATGTGATTGTATTGTCAAAAAGCCTCTTTTTTAACTTGGAGGTGCTAACTTCAAAAATGTAACTTCAAACACCTGTGGTTTGCTTTTACTTTCCTTTTCCATTCACAACTTTACAAAATGCAACCACTGAGTCCCAGATAGTGAAGTTGAATCTCATTCCTGTGGAATGATGAGGCATCTTATTCAGTAGTCAGCAACCCCAGACACATTTGAGTGAGTCTTTTGGAAAGTCTAGTTGATGACATTAGGCTGGAGTTTCACACAGTTAGATGCTTACTTTGATTAAGGTCTTACTTGACTGCTATTAAATGAATAAATTCTACTGACATAAATATCTAAATAAATTGAAGTAATCTCTTTATTTTTTCTGGATCTGTATTTTACACACAGATCCTTGAACTAAGAGTCCTGTCGGCATGAGGCTGGCTCAAGGAGGTAGCTATAGAAGGAGATAAACTTCCTTTGCATGTGCAAACAGCTAAATAACTGCAACAATATCTGTATTCTCCTGACTAATTATTCTGGTTTGCCTCTTGGCTTAAATAATGCTCTAATGAAAATCAGAAAGGAATGTAAATGTCCAGTCCTCATGTATTTCCCAATGATTTGAATGCTTAGTCTATATTTAGCTACCCCTGCCTGTCATGATAGGACTCCTTTCTAACTGAACTAACAGAAAAACTTAGTCCAGTCTCTAGCTGGGCCTGGTTCTGAGAGAAATCAAGCTTCATCCTGGTGATAGAATGCATCATGAAGTAGAACAGTGAACAATGCTAAGTTGTTCACAGTTCTACATTTCTGATACACATTATTATTTATGTTTGTTAGTGCAATACTACTTTGAAGCTTCATCCAAGAATTGCCAACAGCTCAAGAATCACTGTATGGGTTGTCACAGACAGCCATACAAAATACAGCTCATACCCTCAGTACCTTACTTTTAAAAGGGATGACAAAGACTGAGAAGATGATTGGGACCACCTGAAGTCGAGAGAATTATCAAAACCATTTGCTACACATTGCAAATCTGTGGCAGAGTCATGAACAGACTAATGTTGAAGCATGTTGACTTCTGTTTAATCATATAATTATTTTTTTTTACTGTTTGTGTTAGAGATTTAAAGTTATGTCAACAAAAGCACATAAGCAACTGTTGTAACACCTATTACTCAGATGGTCATGTGTCTCCTAGAATCTACATTTGCAATTTGGATTAAATCCATGTATTTGGTTTCTGTGGCCAGGTTTTGGTGAAGAGGGAAGTGCTATAGGGTAGGATTCTTTAAGAAGCTACTGGAAGCTTCCCCCATGACCAGCAGAGCCAATGCCAACCAGCTCCAGGATGGCCCAGGCCGGGCCAATCAGGCATGATAGTAACACCTCTGTGATAACATATTTAAGAAGGAAAGAAAAAAAGTTAAGGGATAGGTGAAGATGGAAGCCAGAGAAGAGCAGAGTAAGAACATGTGAACAACAATGCAGACACCAAGGTCAGTGGAGAAGGAGGGGGAGGAGGTGCTCCAGGTGCCGGAGCTGAGGCTCCTCTGCAGCCCGTGGTGAACACCATGGTGGAGCAGCTGTGCCCTTGCAGGCTGTGGAGGACCACAGGGGTGCAAAGATCCACCTGCAGTCCATGCTGGAGCAGGTGGATGTCAGAATGAGGCTGTGACCCCATGGGATGCCCATGTTGGAGCAGGGTCTGGGCAGGGACCTGATGACTCCTGGGGAGAGGAACCCGCACTGGAGCAGGATTTCCTGGTAGGACTCATGGCTTGTGGAGGACTCATGCTGGAGCAGCCTGTGCCTCTTCACCTGCACCCTGTGGAAAAGTGACAGCAGTATCTGAAGAACTGTTGACCATGGGATGGACTTACAGTGGAGCAGGGGAAAGACTCCTCTGACACGTAGCAGAAACAACAGACCCTGTCTCCCTGCACTGCTGGGGTGGAGGAGGTAGAACTTGGAAATAGAGGGATGGGGGGAAGATGTCTTTATGATTTATTTTACTTCTCATTCTTAAGCTCTGATTCTATTAGTAATAAATTCAATTAATATCCCCACTTGGAGTCTGCTTTGCCCATGATGGTGATCAGTAAGGGATCTTTTATGGTCCTTATCTCAACTCGTGAAACCCTTTGTTATATTTTCTCTCCTCTGTCAGTTTGCACAGGGGAGTGACAGAGCAGCTTTAGTGGGTGCCAGGCATCCAGCCAGGGTTAAACCACTACAATCCAAACTGGCTTTAGATGCTGCACAGTTTAGCATTGTAGTGGGCACCTTTTTGACACCTAAAATGACACCAGTGAACACCTTTTCGGCACCTAAAAGAGCAACAAGTGTCATTTGGAACCATGAGTTGAATACCTAAGCTCAACTTTAGAAAATGAGGAGCAGAGTAGAAAATTAATCTCTGTTTTCTCCTTGGAAGGATGTATCAACTTAAAACCCTTAGGGGTCTCTCCTAGAGCATGTATATTTCAACATAGCCATAATTACCTGGACAGAGAGCAACTAACAGAAAAATGGAGCTTGCTAAGAGTCATACATTATTAAACACAACAAGAAAAAGAAATTTCCTCTCTGTTAGAAATATCTCACTGAACTGACAGAATGGGCAATTGACTGGCAAGTCAAAAACAATACAGTAAAGCAGAAAATGGTATAGGGAAGGATGACAGCAATGATTAAAGGTTTGGAATGACTTCAGTACGACAGGTAGCTAAAAAGACTAGGATTGTTCGGTTTGAGAAAGAAATTGTTAAAGTGGGATATGAATGATTTCTGGAAAAAATCTTTGGCAAAGAAAACTTGCCTTGGAAAACAATTTGCTGTTTCTACTAATGCAAGAACTAGGAGAAAACAAATGGAACTGGCAGGAGTTAGGTTGAAAATGAACAAAAAGAGAGATTACCTCCATGGAAGACAAGCTGTGGAACTCTCCAACTGAAGTTATTGTGGATATTGAAAGATTACCTGGGTTCAGAAAAGTGATTAGACACGTGGAGAAAACTATCCATGGTATTAAACATGAAATTATAGATTGGCTCAGGAAGGCTGTCTTTTGTAAGTTTATGGAGGATGTGAGAGTCAATAAGAGAATGATAACTATATTCTAGTCCTGTTCTCTAGGCACCTACTCTTGGCCACAGTTGAATATTATACTGCAAAAGGTGAATTTTTTCTTTTGGCCTGCCCCTTTACAGCTGTTTTCAGGATATTATAGGGCACGAATAGGCACAATTAATCTGTCAGTATAACTTGTAACAGGTAACATCCTGAGTAGGAAACCAGCCAAGTATACCTTCAGAACAGGTCTATCACAGTGGTTAAAGCTCCGTTTGACGTCAGAGGCAGTACAGTGCTTGAGTATGCAGTGGTGCTTTCACTGGAAGATGGACCCTAGCAGGAAATACTCAGCATCAAACAGGGTCAGGCCTCAAAGCACAATTAGGTAGGAAGCACTTATCAGATAATCTTTTGCTTTGAACAGATTGAAAAATCTCACTCAGGCAATTTGGCTGCTTTTATCTCACCAAGCAGCAAAGCAAGGACAAAGGCAGGATCAGCTCTGCGGTAGGGTTCCGTAGAGTTCTTTCTTGAATTGTGGGGCTCAGAAAATGAGCTTGGTCTCTCTGTAGTTGAGGCTGATTTGTGATCACGGTGATTGTCCTGGAGTGGAAGTATTGCATGAGCAGGTTTTGGAATAGGTAGCACAGACCCTTTAGGGATCTTCTGTGGAGTGGAGTCCCCTTGAGAACAATTGGATTTCCTTAATCTGTTGCATTAACATTGCAGATTTGAAATTAAAATAATAATAAATAAAAAGATTCAGGTTTGATAAGGAAGGGAAGGAGGGAGGGAGGTAAAGAAAGAAAGAAAGAAAGAAAGAAAGAAAGAAAGAAAGAAAGAAAGAGCAAGCAAGCAAGCAAGCATTCTGCTTCATTAAATGACCTTGCAATTTATTTGGCAGCTTTGACAGGAAGTTTGCAGGATGAAAAAAAAAAAGGAAGATAGAAAGAGAAAAATCTAGTGAAGTTTATGAGTGTTTTTACAAATTGTTATTCTCCCTCGTCTAAATTGTTGGCATCGTAGGTGAAGCATTGTGCAGCTGGTATCTTGACTTACCATTGACTCTCAGGCTCTGTAGGGAGTGTCAGCCTATCCGCACTGATGTTCACAGCAAAGCTGTGAAAACAAACCGCAGCAGATTAGTTGGGCTGATGACCAGGTTATTTTGTGCTAACCACTTTGTGTGCCCTTCCATCTCAACCAATTACCCTTTTCTCTTCTTTTATTTGTGCATGCACTTATCAAGAAAAACAGTGTTTGCAAGGGGATATTTTATTAAATAGGGTGATTCATTTAAGAAGTGTTTCTTTGACTCTATAATGCCAATATATTCTACCCTTTAATTAAGAAGGTAAACAACACAAAAGACAAATATCAAAATGCTAGTTGTATGAAATACTTGATTGTCTGAAAGACAAGTTAGATGCAGTTGTCAAAATGTTGGAGCCTGATTCTGTCATTTTGATCAATTGTTTTTATATCAATAGCTTGATTGTTTACTCTAAGGTCAGTCACAAAGTGAGTGCCATTGTGTGAATAGTATTGTGAATATTATTGTGAATATTATTTTTTTAATTAAGATGAGGTAGATACTTCAGAGATGAACATTTCTCTTTCCATTTATTTTTTCCCTCCTTCCAGAAATGTTTAAAAATAATTTGTCAGCTTCATTTGTCCCCTTTTTATAACTTAATATCTTTGTGGTTAGCAGTAATGGCAGATGAATGAAGTAGAGCACTCATTTCTATGGTGAAATCACAGGGAATTAATGAAGAATTGTTACACAGCTTTTATTAAAGGCATCAGAGATCATGTTCCCTTAAAGGAAAACACTATGCAATGTGATTTGAAAATCACTTTCATTTTTTTTGACATTTTAGAACTACAGCACTTTCTAAAGGGTTTTCATTTGTTCTTAAGAACTGAGACTTAATTTCCGCTTTTTATTTAGTGCAGCAGCAGAAAACACTGAGCTTGCCCTGGCTTTGTTGTGAATGAGTAGATGCCATCAAGTTTCTAATGCTTCAAGAAATTCAATGAGTTATTTATTCTGTTTTTGTTTCTTTAAGGCTTATACTTCATATTTTTCCCCCCTGGGATTTCTCTTGAATTGTATGAAGATCATATTTGTTCATAACTACCCATGGAAAACCTTGGTTTATAATATCGTTATCAATTGCTCTCAGGAAGTGTGATTTGCTATTGCCACACACATATATGCTACAATGTTAATATTTGTGATAAGACTGACCCAAGATTAATAATTTGCATCTCATCCAAGTGATTGATTTCATACTGACTTGAAGAATGGAGGAAAAAATGAAATCCTGTCAAATACTTACCTCAAACTCTGTACGAATGGTAGGTTTGTCTTCTCTGTGGAGAAAAATTGGTATAAAATTGCCAAAAGATCCACAAGGGATGTGTATCAGCATTAAAGATCCCATTTAATCTTTTTCCCATTTTGAAAAATTAATTTTAGTTTTTTGAACAGAGTATGCAAACAGGAAGGAGAGATTACTGCACGAAGAAAGGTGTTAAAGAGGTGTATTGAAATCCATTCCTAGGCTGCATAAATATCACTGTGGTTAATTCCTCCGTTTTTTAGACCTTCCTCACTCAAGTTATTTTTACTCATCAAATTCACACTTCATACCTTTAAAGACAAGTTGAATAAAAGACTCTTGGTCAAGGCTGTCTAATGAACCTGAGATCCAAAGTCTAATTTTAAAAGGTAGATACTTTGACAGCACTTTCAAAGCCAATCCCTTACACACAGTCCTAGCTCAAAGCAAATGCTCCAGGAATAACTTGTTTATTGTTTATATAAAAGCTCACTTCAAACTATTACTCCTGGAGTGGAGAGCAGCTGGAATAGGAAGAGCATGCATTAGTTTTCTTTCTTTCCAGTGAGATTATCTCAAAGACATTTCTTCCTTTCTCCTCCTTTGCCCTTTTCACATAAAGCAGAACTAAGCACAGCTGTTTGGTAGCAGGAAAGGTGAAACCTCATCTTTATGCAAATCTCTACCTTTTCACTAAACTACTTTACCTAAATGTCGTAGGGTTAAAAATGAAAGTAAAACCGATTTGTGTTCCAGCCGCGCGGGATGGCGGCTGGGCGAGGGGGGGAGGGGGGAAGCCGTGTGGGTTTTTCGGTGGCCCCTCTTTCCCCAGTGGCGCGGCGCACGCAGGGAGCTGCCGGGGCTGCAGGCAGCGTCCGCACCATTTCGGTGGTCCCCTTCTCCCGCTGTGCTGTGCGGGGCAGCGTGGCCGCCCTTGGGGCTCAGCGCTGCCCAGCGCTGTTCGGCCCAGCGGCGCCAGCCCCAGCGACAGCCACGGCATGGCCAGCGGAGGCCCCCCCCTTCCCCTGGCAGCGGCAGCATCTGGCGGGAGCGGCCGACAGGGCGCCGATGCGGATGGGGGCGGGCGCGCCTGCGGCCGCAATT
>VYZS01099576.1:9855-19927 GCA_013400695.1 Neodrepanis coruscans | reverse complement strand
AGACCACATCTCTTTCTCCATCAGCACTAAATCCCTCCTTGGGCTAACAAGAAGGGGAGGGAGGGGGTTGCGCGCGGTTTTCTAATTTTCTTGAGCTTTCTCCTTCAGTCAAAACCGGGCAGAAGCTCGCTGCTAAGGGGGTCCTCCGACCACGTGTTTCCTCTAATTACCCCGGCATCTCTCCGGGGCCCAGAGAGAGACAAGCACTATCTCCAGAGCGTCCTCACCTCAAAAACGGGCCCTGGGAAACTTAATTTGTTTGTCTGTTTGCACTTTATTTGTCGGTTTTCGTGTGTACGCGAAATAAACTGTGATATTTGTGTGTTTTCTTCATTTTGGGGTGTGTTTGTGACTTCTCTCAGAATCTCTTGTCCAAAATCACTAAATTTGTGGTAAAACCATCACACTAAATCAGTGCTAAAGTCATGCAGACACTCTTATTTAGCTTAGAGCTATCTGATTTGCCACTGTGTTTACCAAGCTGGAACAAAGTGTGTCTGCACAACCTCTTAGTCCTTTAAGGAAGTGTCTTTAAACATCGGCTTTCATAAATCCTCGGCATTACAACACTCAACGAGAACTAGCGCATTCCATCTTCTTTTCTTGGTATGTTAATTTATGACATGCTAAAAATCTGCCAAATGAATTTGGGAATGTTTGTTATTGCCTGTAGGGTCTACTGGAGCAGAGAGGTCTCAAATCATCCAAATCCCAATATGGAGTGAAAAGACCGCGAAGTTCTTGTCTTTTAAATGGTAAATTTGCTGAATATTACATTATAGTCTGAATTTCAGCTTTACCATAAGTGAGGTTCATGAAGTTTCTCTGTCTGTGTGATTAGAAATGACAATACTAGACAATTTTAGGAACTCTTGCCTTCTCCTGAGCTCTACTGGAGAATGTATCACAAATGAAGCAACTCTATGAAAGCTAAGTGCATGCTTGAAATATTCTGGATAGTGTCTGGAGCACAAGCACACTTTCAGCTGAAGAAATAGTTCCACCGCACACAATAGGGACTTTCCTTATACTCTACAGTTAGTATAAAAAGAGAAATATTTTAGAGATGAAAAAGACATTTCCATCTTGTCAGCTCCTTATTTTGGCCTGTGTAGAAATAAGTTTGTTGGTTGAGAAACACAGAGGGACACTCGGTTTATGGCTTATACACCCCAGCCAGCCATGCCTTCTGGTGATGGAGCAGGTGATGGTCCAGGAAAAACCCTTTGCTTTTGACTGTCATCTTTGCAGGAGCCTAATGGTGTCTCCTCCATAATTTTATACCAAGGCTTTTTATGCTGTAAATTCATATTCTGGTTTCTTCCTCTGCATCATGGCAGAGTCTCAGGAAGCCTTTACTTTAGAGCACTAGGACTTCAATGACTTCAGTTTTTGAGGATTGTTTGGCTTCCTTTGATGCTCAGACTGACATCTCTTTAAGGGAGGGATTATGTGTTTGCTCATGCTCTTTCATAAGACAAGAGATTTGGTTTCCAGGTGTGTATGTTCTTTACTTCTGCTCAAGAGACAGTCTGACAAGTCAGCTGTCCTAGTCTCTCTGTATCAAACATGAGGGAATTATCAAATCCCTCTGACACACTGCCCTGAAAGTGGCAACTTTTAAGTTATGAAGATAGGGAGAGGGGCTGAGATTCTGCCTACTTATTATGAGAAGCATAATAGATGTGTAACATATGATAATTCAGTGCCATGATCCCACCAAGCCAAGTCAACTCAAAGTTCTATGAAACTGCTAATTGCAGTCATTGCACAATCTCATAGGTGGCAGATTTTTATGACTGAGGAATCATCAGAGCATTGTGATGTACATCCCAAGAGGCAAATATGGATAAACACAATAAAGACCTCAGATCATTCTGAAAGAAACCCAAAATAAAATAGAACAGGCAATGCTTCCTGAATGGCCATAACATTTGTTAAGGGCCTGAAAGTACTTCTTCGGGATTATAGTAATGTTAGGAACCTTGCTTGAAGGGGACTAGAGCTGTCCACCTCTTAATTCCTGCTTGGAAAATGTTCATGCATTAAACCCAAAAAGACATTTTGCAAGTAAGGTAGTGACTATAAGCCTTTCTGAGGCAGAGTTGTGGCTTGGGGAGCAAAAATGTGGATATGTGCTCATTTGTGTCAAGTTGGCCAGAGTCATTATAGCTCTGTGAAGCCTATCTCTAAACACCTTCTCTGAATTTTGTCAAACACTAATGAAAAAAGATAAAATAGTCTGTTTCAGGAACACACAGGTTTAACTGAATTTTCATTATGATTATTAGAATGTGTGTAGAAAAAGGAAGAGTACTATAGAAAGAGCAAAGGTGTTTGTGGGAATTGTCATTCAAAACAGACAAAGATTCTGCCTTGACATAGGAGATACGCAATTTTGCTGTAATGAAGAAATTAAGTCAATAAGGAGTGCATTCTCCCAAAGTCAGAGGACTACAACACAGTCTTGTTTAGAATTACTGTTAAAATGTGGTACACTTCACAAAGAAATAGATGTGAACATTTCAGAAAGCAGTCATCAAGCACCTTGTTGTTTGCCAAGAAAAATAGGCAATTATGAACATTATGTCCAACTATGCATCATATTGGCTCCAGTCAGAACCATTTAAATCCAGTCAAGCATTGCTTTCGCACATAAAACCGTATCCAATGCTTGATTATACCTCAGCATACCAGGTATGCAGCCTAGGATGTTGGCCAATAAAAATATTCCATTGTCTAGGAATTTTAATCCATGCATCTATACTTATAAATGTCATAAACTTGATTGCAAAGGATTGCAATTATCAAACCCATTCAGTTTTTACTTTTCTGTCCAAATCTGTTAAAAAGTCTTTGAAATATAAAGCAAACAAATAAACGAAATCTGATAAAAAGAGGCACTTTTCATCAGATTTTTTTTTTCACTTTTAAGTGAAAAAACTGGACTTAGAAAATAACAGTTTTTCTATAGTCCTTTACATCTCCCTAGGTGATGTTGCCTCTCAGAAGAGTAAAATTATTATATGGAGAAAATGGTTTAGGCCACACATATCCAGGCTGAGAAAACTTTTTTTTCAATATAGATATATTAAAAACAAACAAAAAGAAGCCTCACAGGCACTTTGTGGTCTCATAGAAACAATGAATTCTATTCCTCCTACTGCTCTGCTGAGGTAACTAATTAGCTTTTTTTTCCCCTTACAAAAGCCCTTTATATTGGAGATTTATTCTAAAAATGTGTCACTTGCTGGTATGCAAGCACCAGGTCATCTCAGCAAGTGTCAGTAGCACTGGGAGTCTTAGCACAGTAGAGTGACCGTGTTTTAACATTATGTCAATTTGACCTGCTGTGAGTATGCTGTTGAATTTACAACACCGACAGACTAATTGAAGTAGGGCTCTCCATACTTACAGGAACTGGAACTGAGTCACTATTAGTAAACCCAGGAATTTTCTGCTTCCTAAAACAGCTGCTTGGGGATTCAGCCTTCTGAGTCTATGCTTCTTAGCCATTCACTGGATGAGAGTACCACCTCTCCATCTTAATTTGCACTGTTTTTTTTTTCCCCTACGATTGCTTTCAGTGAGAGAAACTTGCCTGGTTTCATTACAAAAATGAAGGCTAAAATATCTCTGTCAAAAATCTTTCCAAAAATAATGTTGCTGTCAAACACTCTAGACAGACTGTGTGGCTAAATGCTTAAGTACAATGACCACAGTTAACCGAAAGTAAGATTTTATCACTACTGGCATTAAAAACGGCATGTACAATCTTAAGCATGAAAATAGAGGGATCAAATAGCTTTGGTCTATCACTTCATGACCAGACATTCCAGAAATCTTTGAGAGACCCTTACCAAATGAAAAGACTTGTACAGTAGCTGACAAAAGTATTTTTTCAGATACTATCAAAGGTGAATCTGCACAGAGGTGGTTGATTTCATTTTATTGCAGCCCATTTTGGAAGGTACGTGCCAGAAACAGGAATGCTTCCTTCATTTATCCTGATTTATCACTACAAGAACTAACAGAGCTCCTTCATAAACTACTGGAGCTTAGCTCTGGCACAAGTCCATCAAAGTTATGCAACTTACTGAACACCACAAGGAATATAATGCTTCTATTTTAGCCTTCGAATAATGCTCATCATTTTTCATAGCATTGTACCAGAATTCATTAATTAATTCAGACAATATATAGGGATAAAAGGTTTTTTTTTCACTCAATAGAGTAAAAAGAACAGGAACTATATTTTGAAAGCCACCCATGACCCCAAAAGTTCAGGTAGGTACTTAGGATACAATATAGACTCTAAACTGAATTTCTTGGAAGGGGCACCTACATACCTTTGCAGTGTGCTGGCAACAGACAGCTGGGTTCTTAGGCAGAGATTTAGGCATGAGCCACTCCCTCTTCACACCCACTTGTTGAATGACTTATACCTCTACCTAATTTAGATGAGCATTATCTTTTTCTCCCCTTAGGGCCCAGGAGAATTTCCCCGGGTATTTGCCCTGTGTAACCAGCTCCATCTTTAAACATCTGTGGTCTAGCTATTTTGTTTAAGACCCTTTCACTTGGGTGGAGGGTAAATTGGTATCAAATTGGGACCTGGGTTAAATAGATACTGTTGGCCGCCTTTTACATGCTTTTTTATATAGTGTATGTGTGTGCACAGGGGGAATGTTAGAACTGTGCAAACAGTGATAATGCAATCTAATGTGTCAGTGCTCCACGACTTTCTTGCACTTAGCCTTGGTTTGCCCTCAGTGATTGACTCTAGCAACATCTCTATTTTTTTTCTTATCTTTATGCAATAACTGAGAACTTGCTCTCAGAAAGATATTACGATACCTAAACTTCAAGTTGCTTGAATTCTTTTGACTTAGCAGGAATTAGAAAAGGCAGATATTTGACTATGTTTGTAGATCTGAGTGTTGGCGAATGGTTAACAGCCATCTCAGTTTGTGAGAAAAATGATTTACAAGAGTGTTTTTTGGTTAATGTGAGAAACTGCTACGAGTGCTGTGAAAATCCTGACATTAATGCACAGGCATTAATCTAATTTCACTTTCCAGTGTTGATCTCTATTCATAAATACATTAAATGATCTGCAAATCAAACTCTGAATATTAGTTCAGAGCACAAACTAGGCACAACAAAAAAAATGATCCTCGAGTGCTTTTTACTTGAACTTCGTATGTAACCATATTAAGATTCTAGATATTTCAAAGGCTGAAAGTATTTATGGCTTTTGACTTTTAGCCGTATTACATCCTTTTCCTTATTTCTTGTCCCCAGCAAATGTCAAGTGGGTGTTGTGTGGAACTGAGAGAGACCAATCTCAAGAGAACATCCGCCTTCAATAAGTGGAACTCCAGATTACACAAAGCTGCAGGCATAAAAGCAGCTGCAAAAGCAAGTTCACTCTGAAAATGAAACAATTTTCTCCAGAAAAATGAACATGAAAGTTAAAGTAAGGGTTTAACTGAAATCATCAGGCTTTTAGAAAGTATACTTTGTATCTAAGAGTATTTCCAAAAAATTAAATGCCTGATGTGAGTTTCAGTTTTAAAAGTTTCTTTTTCCTTTTCCTATAGTTGGCATATATGTATTAAACAG
The DNA here is from genome assembly GCA_013400695.1 of Neodrepanis coruscans. NCBI lineage: Eukaryota > Metazoa > Chordata > Aves > Passeriformes > Philepittidae > Neodrepanis > Neodrepanis coruscans. The sequence goes on along the minus strand of VYZS01099576.1, from coordinate 14,302 downwards.
GCAGCCCAAATACACACACTGCTTCTGAGAATTATGACCTACCAAGCAAGCTTGAATTTCTGAGAATTATCATTTACCTAGTAAGCTTGAATTTCTCTGTAAATTCAAGTCATTCTTCTAAGAAGAGCATGTGAGTGCTCTGAGAAGGATGGTTTTTTCAAAGATGTAGCTCAGCTCCAAGGGGCTCCAGTATCTGACTTATCTCATTATAAAAAAATCCCAGAACCAGGGCTTGCTTTGTAATGCATGTACAGAGTGCAGAGCGTAGGTGATGACTTGAGCTGTGAAAGCTCGTACTATAAAACCTGCAGCCACACATTCTGAAAGCTCAGCCAGGTTTATCAAAAGGTTAGCTAATGTGAACCTTTCAACTCAACCTATGGCTAATTTTGAGTGAATATGGACTGATTTATGGCTTATGGTAACGTGAAAGTTCAGCTTTTTTTCTTACTTTGTTACACTTGGAGTTATTTTGGTTTATTTTAGCCTGGAGTTCAAACTTAGTTTCATGATAGACTACCCCCTAGAAACTAAACCCAAGGACACTGATAGAAATCCGAGGATGGAAGTTGCTGAGTTTCAGGCAGGTCTGAATGCAGCAAACTTCCTTTTTAGCCCTTTTACAGTCTTGCAGTCCATGATGAGAATAAGACTGAGATGTATTTAAGAGAGTTCTGACTGAGTGTAATGATGGAACTTTGAGAAGAGAAGGGCAGAAGAAGCAAACAAATGCAGTTTTAGAAGAGGAGATGCAAAATAGCTGCATATGCTCTACATTATGTAATGAGCTAAAGTTTCTTTGTAATTTCCCATGGCACAGTTCTGTAGGAAAACTGAGGACACAGTACAGAGGCAGAAAATGGAAATAGTGTGTTTAGGATACTCTTATGGGCAGCACAAAGGACCCTGGGCTCTGCTGCACAGGAAGGGGAGGGAGTACAGAATCCCTTTTCCTCTTCCCACCCGCTCTCTCTTCCTCCCCCACTCCCCATCTTGCTCCAAAACAGATGTATCTGGGCCTCCTGGAAAGTGAGAAATGCTCCAAGTTTTTGCATCTTCACATAGCTTGGTTTTATTGGAAGAATTACCCTCTGGAAGAATCTGGTAATGTCTCATGATGATATGAAGATCCCAGGGAGACCTGTGTTTCTACCTAAGAAAATAAATAACATGAGAGCTGGTCTCACCGTCCTCCATTGCTTAGTCTGGTACACAGCTTTGCATAATTTTGTTGTGTTACTTAAGTAGATCACACAGATAATAATGACCTTGAAATCAGTTATGCCAACTTTCACATTAAATTCCATCCTCATGTCCCGTACTCTGATCAGTCAATAAAAAGCAGAAGTGAATATATACACGAAATGGAGTCTATTGTTTCCTGTCATCTGGAGTATGATTTTTATTATTCTAGGTGATTGCTTTTTATGTTTAGCTTGAAATAGAGTTCTTGTAATTGTACTGTTTACTTCTCTTGAGAAGTCAGTTTGTTTTGTTATTCTCTTTTGAAATTTAATGAATTCCTTCATGAACGGTTAGGATCTGAATAGAAAAGGTCTGCTTATGGGCCAGATTATTCTGGCTGTATAAATATGTAGGTTCCCACCATCTAAATACAATAGATCTTCCCTGCAGCAGCTTCAAAACATAAAGATAAAAGGCAGCCAGAACATAGAGAAAATAATTACTAATTATTAAATAACTCCTACTGCTAAATCAAATACTCTATACCAAAAATAAGCTGACTCTATGACAGTCTATTCTTGATGACTGTGGTAGTACAGATAAAGGAAAAAGATGGGGCTCAAAAATTTATAGAGAGTAATAAAAACAGCTAGCATATAGTTAAATACTGACATTATCTTTCACGAGGTGAACAAATGTCAGCTATATAATGAAAGGAAAACCAGCTATGTTTCAACCTGGGTTTAAATATTTGGAAATGAGCACCTTTAGTATTTTCTTAAAGTACTTTGTTAACTAAGTCAGTGAGATGCGTGCTCACGAGTCCCTCAGACGTTACTGAAAGTGTCCCCCTATATCAAGCTGATGAACTTTATTTTTGTGATTCAAAAAGCATACCAAATCTCACCCCATGCTCTAAGAATTCTGCTGTTATTTAAAACTACAAAACTAAATAATGGTATATGCTCCAGCTTTCCATACCATTCTTTCTGTCCATCTCAAATATTTGTTGAAACGAGGAGTCTGTAGTGCAAAGACACCATGTCTGTGATACTTAGCCCAAAGTCATGGAGAGCACACTACTGTGGTGACAGCAGGGAGGGTAGCAGCAGGCTGTCGTGAGAGATGCAGGACTATGCGGTGGGCCTGAGATGGGGCAAGCTTTGTATTTTTGGGCTGAAGGCTGAGGTATAAAGAGGGCAGACCTCGACAGTGCGGAGATAGTTTAAAATGAGTTTTACCAGCTGGAGAGGTTTTCACTAGCTGTTAACAGCCATGTAGTTCAGATCTTTTAAAGAAAGCCTATGCAACTGGGAAACTTGTGATTAGAAGGGAAGAATCATTGAGACTGAGTAGATGTTTGCTTTTCTTGCAAGCCTAGGTACTGAAAACTCAGTGCTGTTTTTAACACACTGGCTGGGTGATGGCACACTCTGATAGCACAGATAAAAACTCTCATTTAAAAACCAACGAGCTCTTGAATATGGCAACTTGGTTGCATTTTTTATTCTGTAATTCTGTATCTCATTCTATTTGTTGAAGTCAAAATATTTGGATGGACTGAACTGACCTCTATCACAGCAACTAATAGAGTGACTAACAGCTGCAAGGTTGTCAGACAGTGTGAATTTGAGTTAAAATGAAAGAAACATGGAAAGAAATAGCTGATTATGACATGAGGTTCTCTACCCATGGCTCCTTTTTTCTTTATTGCAGCAGCCATCCTCATCTTTGACTAGAAGACTTGAGAAAGGAGCTGGAGAGGAAAGTGTCTACTCTTTGGTCTCTGCATGGGAGACCATCAACTGTATTGTAGGTGAGGCACCATTTACCAGTGAATTAGAAGTGCTTGAAAATGTTCCCAGGCTCTGCTGCTGGACCATGTTCCTGCTAATAAATTCCATCATTCTCTGAAATTAGATGGCTGCGTGAAAAAGTGTCTGTTGGAAATGGTCCTGGGAATATTTATACTCCCAAGCTGGTTTGGGAAATTTTTGTGTGAGTGCTGGACGACAAGTGTGCCAAAAGTGTGCCAGGAAATGGTTTGACAATTTAGGGCATGCCTATACTAGGGAAAAGGCAAAAAAAGAACAGAATAATAAGCAGAAAATATCTGGTGCTGACAATCACATCCACACTGGCATTCAAAATCTTTGTATTTCAGAGAGTTCTACTGTTGCCTAGCTCTAGACTGCTCCTACAGACAGAATGTCCATTAGCAGTCAAAGTGCATTAGATGCCCTCTGAGACTGCTCCTCCAGGTTTATTTTTATCTAAAAGGAATTCATTTTGCACATTCCAAACATGATGTGAACCAAAGTGCAGGAAGTGGGAACTACTGGGAGATTTGCTTCAGTAGTGCATCCTGATCTGAACTAAAATGCTACTCTGGAGGCAGCTGTGTCCCACTGTTTAAGAACATTCTCAATCACAGTTTAATTTACCAGTTCACCTAGTTCAATTGCACATAAAAATTGTGTGAGGCTTTGGCATGCAAAGTGGAAATTGGATTTAAAATTTTGTTGCTAAAATTGAGAAAATTTCTACTGAATGTTTGAACTGTCATTCTTCAAGTGCCTAGAATAAATTTGGGAAAGTTTGCAAGTGGATGCAAACCTCCAAACTGTTATATATAGACTGTGTTCATGAAGTGTTTTAAATGTGTCTCGCTAGCATATCTGAGAAGGCAAAAGAAGGGGGGAGAGCGAGGCTGTGAATGTTAAAAGGAAAAGGCCTAAACAAGATTTCTTCTTATAGATTAGAAAAATCTTCACAGTAAACTTATAACCAAAATTTCCAGTCCTGACTGAAACCTGTGATATTTGGCAAGCTGTATCTGCAGGTCGTGAGCTTTAATTGCACCACATTATCTTTCACTGTAAGATCTGGTTGGAAGTTGCCTTTAGGTTGGAATCCAAACTGATAAGGAGCTTTTTATCATTACACAGTACATCAGACATAGTTTGTAAGGAACAGATAGTCATCTGCTCTACCAACCTGCCTGTTCTAGTTGAAGTTGCCTCCAGGGAACAGGCTGTNATCTAAAATACCCCAAACCAAATTCACTTAAAAAATAGTCTGTGAGGGGGAAGTTTAAAAAAAAAAAAAAGAAAATCCCAATAACTGGAAAATTATCCTTTTGTGTATGATTTTATTTTCCCTAGTATAGTTTGTGCTTTCTGTATTTGTAAAACATAGCTTAAAAACAATATAGACATGAAGGCTGGAAGCTGGGAAATGAAACCTTACTGTGGTCATGCTG
>VYZS01099571.1:8328-24658 GCA_013400695.1 Neodrepanis coruscans | reverse complement strand
CAAAAACCTTCCCCCCCACACCAAAAAAACCCTAAAACTCCACCAAATCAAAAAAACCTCCCACAACAAAGCCACCCCTCCCCCCCAAACAAACAAACAAAAAACCAAAACAGAAACAAACAAAAAAATCCCTTAGGATTTTGCACTGCCAATCTACCATCCTCCCGACTAATCATTTGGTCAAGTCATATCCGTAGGAAAACAAAATTATGCTGTGAACAGAGAAATGTTGACAAAACTAAACAAATGTCTTAAGGTGGAAGAGAAGGAAGTTAAATAAAGGTTTTAATATGTTAGATGGTCAAATTGACTCTCCTGCAAAATGTTTGTCTTCAGAAAGGGCTGGAATGTTAAGAATTGCCTTAGTGGTGAGGTCAGCTTTATCTCACTATATTAATGCACACAGTGGTAACAGAACCATCAGCAGGATCACTGACCACAAAGCACTACTGTGCTGTTCGGCCACCCAGCTACAGCAATTTAATAGCCCTTTCCTCCATATTCCAGATATTCTTTTGATAAAGTCAACAAATAAAGCTGAAAATTGTACAGCAACATCCTTTTGAAGAATAATATAAAGATTAAAACCAACTTTACCTCAAAGATTCAGACAATGGCGTTAAAGTGCCATCGCCCCGGTCAACCACGCGGAAGAAATTCAACCTGTCTCCTTCTCGATACACTAAGAAGGTAACTTGTTTGTTGGATGGCCCTTTCTCCCAGATCTTGTCTCTAGCAGGATCCATGTATTCAGCCATTTCCCTGATAGGGTCTTTTACAGGAACTACAAAGNCCTCTTCTGGTGTTAACAGGTCCACCTCGCATAGCCAGAACTAACTTCAGAGTGCAGCCTTCTGAAATGCTGTAAATAACAATAAATAAATTTTTATAGCATTTTCTGTTGTCTATGCCAACAATAACTTAGAAACATTAATTAAAAATATAATTTTATTCTATACTTACTTATAATCATTCAAACAATAGTCATCCTTCAGTTCCATATTATTCCAAATTAAGTGCTGCTGAGAGACAGGAATACCTGACCAAAACAAAAAAATGAACAACTTAAAATTGGAGCTTGGTGGGGAGGGCTTCTGGAGTTTTCATTTTTTTGAAAAGTGTGAGGTTGCCAGATTGAAACTGGATCACAGCAGAAAGAAGAGTGGAAGCAGGACATTGAGAGACTCTTGAGCAGCCTTCAGTCACGACACCCAACCTCCCAATAGTTAAGATTTTCAGAAGGCTTTAGCTCACACACAAAGTTCAATCTTTTGGCTCAACAAGGGGTCTGAAGAAGTGTTCAATGGCTTAAATAATTGCTCTTTTTCCCATCATCAGACGAGGGAGGTTTTTTCCTGTTGTCTGTACCTCTACTGACAGGAAAAACAAGGTAAAACTTCTCCCTACAGAACTGCTGAATAATTTAATCACAGACTGATATTTTGTATTACTCACAGTACAAACAAAGTCACATTCAGGTGACTGGTGGCAGCTCTATCACACTGGTAACAACTGCGAATGTGTTTTTATGCCTGCTTGGTTTGGAACCTGAAAGTTCACACGTACGATTTACCACTACAGCAGTTAATTAAACTTCCTACAAATGCTTTTATTTTGTTCTGGGTGCTCTTTAGGTCACCAAAACACTTTACTAATATGCAGTAATACTCAAGTTCTGGGATGATTTGGCCATTTTTTTTTTAATAAGAAAGCATACTGAATATTTGTTCCTTATTAAAAGTCCATATTCTACACAAATAACTTTTGTTTCTTTTTGCCTGCATAGTCAACTCACTTAGATATAGATGTAATACATATTAAAGATAACAAGCACAAGCTGATAAAACCTGAGGTCTTCTCACATTTTTACTAGGATGCTGGCACCTTCCAGATTTTGCACAGAATACAAATGAGGACAGTTATGAAAGGATAAGACATCTTAGACCACCAAAAACCCCCCAAAACAATTAAATCTAATGGAAGATGAATAGCTGTCTTTTTTTGTCTTTGGGGAAAAAAACCAAAAACTTCCCTCCAGCATCAAAAAATTGTTCTATTTGTCTAGTGAAATCCAGGTAATGCAGATCTCACTATGCATTCCTAAACAAATTTTAATTAAAATCTATAGAGGCCAAGAACTACTTTTTCAAACAGTTCCAAACACATGTCCTCAGATTAAGAAACAAAAGCTATAAATGTATTTTCCTAAAGGTTACATTAAAATAGCCTTACATTTTTATTCACTGCATGTTCGGATGCTTAAAAGGAGATGCAAGTAGCAGTGCTACACAGCAAGACTTCCCAAAATACATCTGGTAAGAGGGGAACACAAAAATCAGAGTCCTTCAGCTAGTTTCCAAAAACATCTCAGCTTCCAAAGGCTGGCAAGGATGCTCAGCAGGCTGTGGGAAGAGGTTGGTTAAGGAGCCCCTTCCTGGGTGAAGAAAAGGGCACAAAGCTACAAACACTCATCACCAGCAAGGAAGAAAAGGGAACCTGATTCTGGTAAAAGTTGAAGTAGAATAAACAGGCAAGTGAAACATGCTAAGGAGACATCCCTGTGTTCAGAGGAACTGATGTTACCCTTTAAGCTTTAGAGAATATTACAATTTCCTTTTCTCACTACAGCTCATATCCAGATCTTCCTTTTTTTGAATGACCAACACAATTTCACTCCACTTGGATGGCATTCCCTTTGGAAATCCACAAGACATTTATGAGGGGAACGTGTTCATATAGTAGACTAACGCAATTGTTACTACACTGCCAGCCATTTAATAGCTGGTTATTGGTTATGTTTCAAGTCTGCAATGCAAGCAAAAGAACAAGCTGGCAATAGCCAGTGAGTCTACAGTGAAGTTTTCTGTGTTGTTTTGCACTCTTCTGATTAAAAACAATCATTACTGTCTTCATTTGTTATGGTCCCAGCAGCCTTCAAGGAGCAATTTCCAATTACTTTGATACACTGAGAGAGTATTTGTTAAAAAGGCTGCTTGCAGCTGGCAGTACTGGAGTGAAACATGTTTTTGCTCATTCAACAATGGCAATTTATTTTTGATGAAATGAACAGATGAAAAGATGATACTCAGCTGTAATTGGAAACACACATCTTTATTACTTATTCCCTTTTATGCTGCTTTCTTAGAATTCTGTATTTATACATGGAGGAAATGGTATGTGCTTTATGGTTTCTGGGGCAGCAAAATATGCATGAGCTGTCCCTCCTCTGGATTACAATAAGGATTTCTTGAGGAGATATTCACTCATGGGATCAGCATGTAAAACTGCCAACAACAACCAGAACTGAGAGAGAGCCATCCACTACTCCATCCCCCTGAGAAGCACATGACACTATCACTCGCTTGCTCTACATCTGAGAGGTAAGTAGGGCAATAAGCTACATTTCCATGCTCAAATGGAAATGAGCTACCCAGGTGATGCTGCAGGAGGACAGAAAATTCTGCAGACTATCTACTGAAATGGCTGCAGTTGCACTGACAATCTGATCTACTAAAATAGGAAGAGGAGAGGAAAGAAGCAGGTACTCTATCCTGTCTCTGAATCAGCATATCAGATACAGCCTAAGATTCCATCCTTTACTCTTCTTTCTGGCATTCTAAGTAGGCTTATCACAGAAGCTAATATGGCCAAGTCTGACCCAGAAAAAAATCCCTGTAGATTTCAGAACAAACTTTATGTTGTGGGCACAAGGTTACTCTGTTCAAGAATATTTCACAGTCAAAATTCAAACTGTGTACTTATCTTTCATTCAATCTTGAAATTGATGGAGCCTGTGCTTACAGAGGCTGGGCTGACAGTCTTAATTTTCCTCCACAAATTAGCTGCACTAGTAAGAGGTGCAAAGGTTCACAACTTAGAGCAGCAGGACTTTTTTCCTGACTGTCAAACCCCCCAGCTTTCACTTGTGTGACAGTAACCACGGTGGTGTAAACGGCAGTCAGCACTGACCTACTCTTTATCCAGGGGACTGACAAAGAGGAGACTAATAACAGCAAATCACTAGGAACTGAATACAGGCCCACAAAATGGTGACCTTGCTTTACACCTTCTGGATGCTGCTCTGGGCAGATATCTGATCTGGGCAGTCTTGCTATCACTGGAATGTTTTTCCAGCTCAGACAAAGCACAAGCTTAAAAAACACTTCACGAACTTCTAGTCTCTATCAGCACAGTAAACAGGCAAATGACAAGGCAAATAGAAGATATAGATAAAAATAATAAACAGAAAAAAAAGGAAGACTGGTTCTGCTAAAAATTTGTACACTTGTGTAATCCACTTCTCCAGTCCTGGCAGAAGCACAGCTATTTCTTCTAATGCAAAGAATAGTAAATACCATTATGACATACTCTGAATTCAAAGACTGAAAGAAATTACAATATCCATATGAAGTCTGCTTGACATTCTTCCAGTTCCTTTTGTTTAAGGTGAAGCTGCTGTAGAGAGGCATCATAATAATGACAGCAAAAAGACTAAAGAAAAATAACAACTCACGTGATGAATTGAGAGTACAAACACATACAACAACAAAATTACTGTTACATCTGTTGTTCCCTGCTGAACACAAGCATTCAAAATTAAGATGTATTCTGAAAGCCGGTTCTGTTTTTCCCCTTTACAATATTACAAGAACAAGAGAACACCTAAATTTTCATCCATAAAGGTAGATGTTTCCATGTACACAGACCATAAAATTCAGTTGCAAGTACTCACCAAACAAAGTATGACCAGGTTGTTTTTTTCTTGTTTTAAAGCTAGATATGTAAATGTTCACTTCCTTCTCCCTTGAGACTCAATCCTATCCTACTGAGCAAACATGTTTACAGGTATTATCCAGGGTTCTTTAAGAGATGAAATCATTAAACACTACTAGGAACATGCTACCTGAATGCTCTATCTATAAAATTCAGTGTAAGAACTCATGTTTCTGAATGAAGAACACTAAATTTTGCCCAGCCCAGCAGCTACAGCAGAACTTGTGCAATGGAGGAAGCAAAAAGAGATCTCAGTTTAAAAAAAAACATTACTTGCCCTTCCAGCAAAATCCTGCTTTTTAAGTGTCATTCATGTGTTAAAGCTCAGCCTTTCATCCCACCTTGAAACTCAGATACCATCCTGTCCATGTCCATCAATACAAGATCCTGCCTTCAAAACCAAAGAGCAAACAGGGGAACCCATTGGAGTAGGGAACACTGCTGGCAGCACTGCATGGGGCTGTGTATATTCCAGTTTTTATGCCACCACTAGAGACTAAGGGGGCTATTTTTTCCACAGTGAACCACTTTAAACGGCTCAGTCAGTGAATCTGAGTCCAGGAGCAATTTACCCCAGAGGCTGCAAAGTTAATGTTTTTAACAAATCTTGCACTCACTTAGCATGGAACATATTTCAGGACAAGTGCCTAGATCTGATCCAAACACACAGAAATGCTTTAACCTCAATTTAGCAGTAGACCTGCACTGAAATTTTAGATGCATTAGAACCCATCCACATGTAGAAGTTTTTATATATATCCTGTACTGACGAAAACCCACTGAAAACAGATAGCTGGAGACATGGAGCTCCTTCTTAATAAGGTACCAATGTCCACTGCAGCTGTCTAAACAAAGCCTTTCCCTATCAGATTGCTCATAGGCACCAGGAATGACAAACAGTATCTGAACGATACAAAATTCCTAACATACCACCCATATTACGCTTTTTTATTACAGTGCAGACAGTCTACAGCTATTGATATTCCAGTTGTTGACAAAGATCAATTTGCTTTATTACCAGCCTCTTACCAAAAAAAAAAAAAAGGCACTGGTAACATTTGAGCAAATTTATTAACTCCAGATACAATTCTAGATTTTTTTTCTGAGATGTCAGGTCTTGGCTCATTTTTCCAAAACGTGTCTTTTTGCATGTGTACACACCCTCATTCCCAGCACACACGTGAGTCCACAGAGATAACACACATACTAATGACCCTGAGCAGCCTTCCAGCAGTGGAGGAAGCTTTCTGCAGCCAGAAGTGCAGCTTAAACGACAGAGATTCACATCCCATGAAAACTGACATGATACAATAACAAAAAGTAAAAACCAGCAGCAGGAACAGTTTCCTGTTGCTGCAGATCACAACAAATTTAGAATTTCTGCTCCACCTGAGTGATTTACTGCTCGAATCTGTGCACTACAATAGGAACTTTGTCACTGAAAAGTTAATTATTATTTTACATGAAACACCAACCAAAAATACAACATAAAATTAATTAGCCATGATGTATCTGTTCCCCCCACACTAAGCTGATCAATTTGTTTTCAGTCTGCCTTCTGGTAAATTGTATTATCAGAACATTACAGATATTTTAACTACTATGGAGTATGAAGGTATTGCAACTGACTTCCAGCAATTCAGTAAGCACCATGAACTCATCTTCCACATTTAAGGAAATTTACTTATTAATAATTTTATACAGCAGGCACCTAAGCCATAATTACATTATCATCCTATGAACCACAAGATATGAACAAAATTCTGAATAATTAATAGCATAACTTCATTACCGAGCTGTTCTAATAAGAAATGATGGTACTTCTGTAAGATGGGCACATCCAGCCTACAATAACAAGCTATAGGTACAACTCAGCATGTCTATTTGCAGTCTCACATTTCAGACTACAAGAAATACAAACATCTCTTCTTTAAAGCTCACTCCTTCACCAGAATGCCCAGATAAGCTGCCTTCTCCCGTACTCTATTGCCTATGCTACCTTTCAATTCATGCTTAGCGTTCTGTGCATCTCTCCAACACCTACATTCAACTATAGAGGAAAAAACCTCCTTTCCTTTCCTTATTTCACCTCCAGCCTCCAGGAGCATCTTAACACATTCTCTGATTTGTGATTAATCATGGCCACGTCCACAGGGAACAAAAGCACATCCTCACAGCTGCACTACTGCACCTACAGGGATGTAAACACAGTTACCTGCATGGTGGAGCTTCTGCTACGTGGATCTCTGTAGTAAAATGTCACCCTATTGTTGTAATGCTTCTGTGTTTTAAGGCTTGTACCTTTTTTTCCACATCCATTAGGGCAGGTTTCCATATGAGGAGGAGAGAGTACCTTAGACCCAAAGTCTAAAGCCATCTCCCAGAGGATGGCTTCCACACACACAGGATGAAAAAAATATGCAGAGGTACACTAAGGAAAGACAGGATCCCTTTTCTTAAAATTAGCTACTCTAATACTCTCAGCTTCTGCAGCTTCAGTTCTTTAATCCCATCCAAAGTGAAAAAGAGAATGCAATGCCTCAAAGTAGTTAAAATATGTGTGTCTAAATATTTCAAATCACATTCTTTCCTGCAGGGTCATTCTCACCAGAGTGAAAGGGGTAAGAGAGGACTAACCTACACCTTTTCTTCTTAATAAGCATCAGGACTGGCCTTGTAACTTAAAGGTTTTCACTTTGCAAGATGTGTCAAGTTCACCACTTTAAGACAAAGTATTGCTCAGCCAGACCTCTACCAGCAGAAGATCACTCACCTAAACCAAGTTTAAATCAGTAACCTAAAGCTGCCTTTGGGATTTGCCTGCACTGCAGCTGCTGTTGTAACTGCAGTATCATAAAAAACCCATAAACTGAATAACCTAATAAGCAACAAGCACAGCAGCAAATTTAAAGTATGCTCAGTTACAACAGAGATAACCCTACCAGTGAACACCTACCACTCAGGTCAGAGAATTCATAGACTTTTTAAGATTAATCTTAATATTTGTATCTCACCCCCCCCACAACCAACCCACCAGAAGAGCAAACACACCAACTTCAGTGATGGCTCAGCAATAGACTTAGAGGAAAAGGAAGGAACAGAAAAACAACTCTACTCCAATTAAACCTAAGCCATAAACTGAGCACCTAGTTTATATACATATTACTAAACACAGCATTTAAATTTTCTAGTTTGACTATAACAATTACAATTTTTAAAACAAAACTTCCTCTCTTCCTCTAAAGCAATGAAGTTTACACTGAAACAAAAGAGAATAGTACCTTCCAGTCTTTGAATTTTAGCTTTCACAGAAATAACTGTTTCAAAGGGGGAAACTCGCAGTTCAAAGCACGTTCCTGTGAGTGTTTCAATGAAGAGCTCCATAGTTTCATAGAAAGGAAGCCTGTAGTGAAACGGTCCCATACTATCCTTATTGAAAAAAGGAGGCTCTTTCTTGTTGGCCATTAGAAAGGATTTACAGCTTCCTTGTAAGAAGAACTGTCAGGAAACTACATTCCACTTCTAGCCCAGTCAGCTTTGAAGACACGTGGGGTGCATTGCTGTTCATCTTTAGGATTTCTGATCTATAAGGCAAAAAAATACAGTTCTGAACATAACTATTAAAGAAAATAGCAATTTATTCTTGATGAACAATGAAACGCCTATTAAGAAACGGTAAGTTATTACCTCGGTAGTGCAAGATAACCACAAACGATATTAGTAACGTTATAACTTTAGGACTCTGGTCTCACTCAGCACTCCTGCTACCCTTGTCATTCTTATTTTTTTGTTCCCACAAAGTGACAACCGGACGCGCAAAACCTCCTGACAAGGGCTGAGCCCGTGGCAGACTCAGAGTTAGAGAAACGCTCCAAACCCCCAAACACAGGGGCTGGTACGGGTTCGGCGGAGGCACAGCCGGAGGCGGCGGCGGAGCCGCGCTCGCACCGGGCCGGCCCCGGAGCCCTGCGGAGCTCCGGCGAACAAAGGAGGGAGCGCAGCTGCCCCTTCCCCNCTCACGGCGCTCAGCCAATCAGCGCTCGGGAGGGCGGAGCCCGCCGGGCCGCTTGTTGTGGTCGTTAAGGCGCGGGCGGCGGCGCGTGCGCAGGGAAGGACCCGGATACTCTTCCCGGTCCCTGGTCCCGCCTCGGGGTCGGGGCGGGATCGGGGCCCCGGGACGGGCGGCCCTGCCCGTGGGCGTGGAGCGGGAGGGGCTCTGAGATCCCTTCCGCCCCGAGCCCTTTTGCGAGTCTGTGTAACGCCCGCTGCGCTACCGGCGGACCCGTAACAGCGGCGGCGGCCACGGGCGCCCCTGGACAGGAGAGCAGCGGGGCCGGGCCAAGGGCCGTAGCGCAGCCCGCACGGCTGATGCCTTTCCGCCAGCCCGGGAGGCTCCCAGGCATTGCCGATGTGTCCCGGGACGGGCGGGATGACTCCCAGCGCGTGCAGCCCGGACCGGACCGTTCCGGGCCTTGGGAAGGAGCAGGCACAGCCCTCGGGCACCTTCACGGGAGGTCAGCGCTCGACTCTGCGCCGGCTTCAGCGTAAGGCCGGTTTGCAGGAGCAGAGCTGCCCTCGAGTGATCGGAGTCTAGGGAAAACAAGCTTATCCTATTGGCAGGTGCTAATTACATTAACCACTTTACTTTCCATTTAGGTTTTCGATTATGCAAGACCTACCCCGACTGGCTGTTATGTTTCAGGCCCCGTTAAAACGGTCCGAACGAACCTGTGGCTTTCCACAAGCACAGAGCACATGTGCGAGCCCTGGGGCAGAGCTCCTGGGTGCTGGAATACTGGGCCTCCGGCTCTGCCCTTCCCGGAAAAACACAGCCATGGTTCGTCAAATTTGCAAAGAAAAACAACAAACAAGCAGCCGCAAAACAAAACCACGCCAAAACTCAGTTAAAAACGTCAGAACTCAGCCCAAGCCCTCCCAGAATGAAGTGCCCTAGACCAGACTCCAAAGTCTGTTAAAACTGAGCACCACATATGTTAACATGAAGGGACAAAGGGGAAAGCACCAGGAAGAAAGGTTCTGATCTACATCATAGTGCTCGTTTCTATCAATAGCTTTTCTCTGCTGAGCTTTCACATTAAAGTTTAAGAACACCTTAAAGCAGGAGCTTTATTTTTCTCTTCTCCCAGAGCTTTTGGCCCTCAGGGTTCTTGGTTTGTGAACAGCCCTCTTCGAAATGCTAATAGAAGTTACTAATGTGATGATCCAAGAAGAAAGGAGGATGCAGAAAATAAATAGAAGAATTCACCCTCTTTTTTTCCACTTTCCTCCAGTATATCTTTGAAGCTCTTCTAAGCACAGGAGTAAAGAAGCAGTCCAAATCATGTATGAAGCATATGCAGCAGATGTAATGCCTATAAATAAAGTGCAAGTGCTCCCACATTCTTTTCCAAGCTTTTCCAAGCTACTACCAACTTACCCCCCACCTAACATGAATCCTTGCCAGGCCCACCTATGGTGCAAATCAACACCTCACGTTTCTCCTTATCCCTTCCCACCTTTCCTTCTGCTTTACCTACATTAGCGCTAGATTAGTGATCCAGCCATAGTATGTACTGTGCTTCAACTTGAGATTGAAGCAGGTGTCTTAGAACAAGGGCTTTAGTGAAAGAGGGAATTGCTCTCCAAGAAGTCCTCTGAGCACATGCTTTAAATTCACAGAGCAGAACAGTCTTAAGAGTTGGAGATAAAGTAGTACATCACTACCATAAAAGCAGCGCATTTAGTCAGAATTGCAGGCAGTCACTGGTATAATAAAATAAGCATTTGATCCATCTGCATTTGTACATTTGCTCTGCTTGTATGCATGCACGAGAACAAGCATCTACCACTGGGGATCAAGTATGGGTGATGGCATCCATTCCAGAAGGAGAATCTACAAAATATAGCAAGCAAGGTTAAGCCAAATACTTCATACAGTTAAAGGGATTCCACAGAATAGCGACCTCCTGTAAACAGCCTACAATGTGTTATGGGTGAGAAGGGAGACAGCAGACCTTCAAGCAGGAAAGAGTTTCTGCATAAGGTGTATGTAGGCCTGTTAGCCTGGAAGTGACCAAGCCGCTCTGTACAGATGGACTTTGTGGAAAGTGTTATTTGCAAAATTCTGGCACATCCATGCAGGTGAAAAATCTCATTTAGTGGCTTACCACTTGAACAGAAGATAACCCTAGTACTAGATGTTCATTTGGAACGTGTGCTTCCTGGCAGAGAAGTGTTAACCATTGTTATTTTTATAGACCACATTAACTGCCAATATGAAACATCTCATCTCTCACTGGTGTCAAGTCCTGCACTGAGATTTGTAAACTACTTGATTCCATAAGAGAAGCTGTACCTGCTCTTGAATCCAGGCTTACCCTAAGATTAGCTCATCAGGTTGGCAGCTGACCCAGACAAGGCATGGTAGTGGTTTTGGTGGTTTTCAAGTCATGATGCAGACATTCCAAGCAAGGGGAAAATAAGACATGCAGACAGATCAGGTTTAACAGACTTCATTTACTATTATCAATTATTTTATCTATAGATCTGTTCAATAAAACAAACTATACTTTATATAATAGATTACTTCATTGCAGGTATTGTACAGGCTATATTCATCTGGGCACCATGGAAACATGATAGCACAAGGTTACTGCATTCTTAAAAAATATATAATTTAGCGGAATTAGAGTAGCACAAGAGAATACAAACCATTTAAAATGGGTAATCTCATTTATATATCCACAGCCATCTCATTTCAGCTCTACTGAATTAAGAAAATCCAGGGTATTAGTACTGGACAGGGCATAAGAAGGCCATCTCTCTGCAACACATTCCCCTTGGCTACTGGCCTCCAAAGGCATTCAGTGGGTCATCAAATGTGCTCTGGATCTTGCTTTCAGATTTTGCTTCTGAGGCTGCTTGGGATGATCTGGTTTTGGGAGTGGATATCTTGACTTGGCTGGTAGAGAAGATATCATCTAAAGGGGGGAAAAAAAAGATGGATTTTAATGTGTAGTGGCTGCTAAACAGAAGTAAAATTGTACATAAGAGACTCCAGGACACAGCAGTGACTGTGCCAAGGACATTCTGTGATAAACAAATGCTTTCCTGCTATTTGCTGGATGCACTTGTAAGGACATACGTGGGAGCTGTTAGCTGTAAGTTAAATTAATTTTTTTTCCTTCTCAGTAGACAGGAAAATACTTGTATTTTATAACACGTTCAGGTTCTTGTAAGTATTTGAAACGTAGTAATAAATTAAAGTTCCACAATAAATTCCATTTTGCAAATGTCAGGTAATATCCCTCTTACCTAGAACATCAGCACCTGAGGAACCTGAGAGATCCAAGAGCTGTGAAGTTGTTGCTAAAGAAAATCAGAAGAGGAAAAGATGGTAGTTGCTAGCATAAATCTCTGAGCAGAGCACTGCTAAGATGCAAGGAGGCAGACTGCTACAACAACCACGCTGATGAATATTCAAAAGGCCTGTCTACAGTCTTGAATCAAGATCTCCCACTACCTTCCTCAATACAAGCACTTCTGATGTGAATAACTAGGACCACAAAGTGAAAAAAAATCTCACTGCCATTATGACAGCGTTTTCTTATGAAGGAGAACATGTAGAAACATGTTATCCTCCAATATGGATAACCTATGTCAGCAGCAGAGCTCATATTCTGCAGTTCTCTCTGTGGTTAGTGCTGCTTGTGTTCAGGACTGAGCTCACTGAAAGAGATGAAGCTGTTGCCATACACAGCTGTTGTGGTGAAGTTTCCTGAGCATAAACAACAGCATATGTCTTACTGTAAACTAAAAGATTTAGGATACTCAGATTATGCAGTTGGATTACAAAACCAAAACATTACTGCACTGAGATACAAGGATCACTAGTAATTCACAAGGCCACTGTTAGTAGCACATAATGGGTCTTCAATCTCTACTAAGAAAACATGGGTGTTATATAGAGGTTAATAGCCATTTACTAGCCCAGAGTATAAAAACTGATATTAAATCTTCAGGATGTAGCCTACCCTTGAGGAGAGGCCAAGCACAAAGTGATCTGTCAGAATGTGTTTCCCTCTCTCTTCTTGCTACTTCTTCCACTACAGCATGTATCTGCTACTGTGCTGAATGTAGGGATTATGCAGGAATAATCCAGGACCACATTTCAGCGCTAGAGCAATTTAGAAAGGCAGTGAAACAGTAATCCTCTATTGGCATCACTCCAAAGCAAGAAGCTATCACATGGATTAGCTTTACGGCAGAGGGGAAGTACAGTGAGTTGCATAAGCAGTAGAGATATCTCTCCTGTTTTATAACGAGGCTTAAGGAATAGAAAAGTTTTGGCCATGGAAAACAATATTTGTCAACAAACAAGAAAGTTCAGTCACCATTTTTCAGACAGGCAGAGATAACATCAAGGTATTTGTGACATCAGCCATAAGGTCACTGAGGAGGCTAGGAAGATAAACAGCTGAGAAAGTTTTTCTGATACTGCCATGACAAGCCTAACACAAATGTAGTAAATAATGACTGGAAGTTGTGGTAGGATAAAGGAAAACAGCCTGCAGCCTCCACCCCCACAAACTGCATATATTTACTGTTTCATTTGCAGTAGAAAGGATCTCCTAGAACAACAATATACAGCTCTGATAAAGTCCTACCACAATCATTTAAGCCAGCCCTTGATGTTAAGTGTAGGCAAGTACCAGTTCCACAGCTTTATTGCCAGCAGGGCATCCTTGTCTCCAGGCATCTCCCTACACTCCTGTTGGTTTTCTGGAGCTCCATAGCTTTGGGCACTAAGAAGCTGCATCCCTGTACCACTAAACAGTCATCCCTCTAGAGGAACATGAAGCCCATCAAATACAGGATGCTTTAGATGCTATAGGCATCAAGATCAGATGTGACATCAAACAACAAGCTTTAGCACCAGAGTAATGTCAAAAGTGGACATCAAACAACAGGTTTTGTTGTGGTTAATTTTCCAGTGGCACTCTAAAACTGCTTTTTCAACATGAAGTCTGGATATATAGAATGGGTAGCTGTTTGGGAAACTCCTTCATTTACTGTAGGCTACATGAAAAAACATAAATGCTTAAACCAGGATTTTCTTAATCGTCCAATATATATTTCAAATACCTTCCTAGCAAACCTTTAAGTCTTACATTTTATATCAATTGAGAAGATTTTGAAATCTCAAGATGTTCATTCTCTGGCTAGTTTACTTCAACCACATCATTCCATCAGGCTGGAATGCTTAGCAGCAGTTTAAGTAACAGAGCAGTAACTCAAATTCAATTTGAGTAAGTGAGAAAGAATAAAAACTTGACAAGAACCAAAGCTAGAGAAGGGAATTCTTTTGTCTTGGAAATTAAATGCATGCAACCCCAAAGAGGAGCTACAAATATGAAAAACCTGAGAACAAAGACAGTTGAAGATCAAATTACTTTCAGTATCCCCACTGATGGAGAAGAAAGGAGCATGTTTTGCATCCTTTCACATTACTACTTGCTGTTTTTTCAACAAATTATACATGACAAACTTTTGCTCTCTGTGTAGTACCTGTAAATTGTGCTAGGTACATAGATGTAAACAAATGGTCTCCAGACAGTTAACATAATAATGAAAGCGGGATGAGAAGAAATGCTAATTTGTTAATCAGTGACTCATGTGAAAGTACAATACAAAAAGCTGTGCAAATTGCAACACAGAATGTGTCTCAGAGCCATAACAACATGACAGTTTTCTAATTCCTACAAGTAAGCAAATCCCTACAGAAATTAAACTATTCTTTCTCTCAGAACAATTCTATACACTCTCCTAAACCATTTAAACACCATGCTAGTTCTACAAGTCTAGGCAGTTCTCATCCAAAGATAAAATCCAAAGGTGTCTAGAAATTTCAGAGCAGTTGAAAAGTTAAATGGAAGCAGAGGGTTCTAAAACATCTTAGATTAATGAAATTTGGGACAACATGAGATTCGTAGCAAGATATTTACTCACACATACACTTACCCATATCATCATCAAATATGGATTTTTGTTCCACCTTTTTCTTGGTCTTCTTTTCTTTTGGTTTTACGGTGAGATCCGCAAAAATATCAATGTTATCATCAAACAGGTTAGTCTCTGGCATCTTCTCTTTTGCTTTGTTTACTGGTTTAATTGCCTCAGTAGCAAATATATCATCCTTGGAGAAAATAGACAGAAATCTCATCAACCCATAACATACTTTAAGAGAATAGTCAAATTAACTGTATACAACAGCTGAGATGTTTAGAAGACTGACAGCCTTAGGTTTCTTGGTCAAAGGTTGGACTCAATCTTAGAGGTCTTCTTTGCCAACCTGACTCTGCAATTCTCAAATATGAGAAGTTTAATTCTTTTTCCTCATGGGGCTCTTGACAGAAGTGCCTTAGTGGTAGATTGTTCACAGATCAAGTACTGCACAGAGAGGCAACCAGCCCATCCCGCCAACTTTATTCCTTTTTTAAGGTGTTATTTGAACTGCTGAGCATTAATTAGACAGTTAACAGATAAGAACCAAATACTTTATTACTCTGAAAAAGGTATCTTGCTCCATCTTTTAATCCACTGCTGTTAATAAGGGAATGAACAATCAAAGAAAGGGTTTTCATTGCCCCGCAGCAGAGCAGGATTGACAGTTGACTTGACTACCTACCCTGCACACCCCATCCTATTCAGCAGCTTCCTTATGTCTAAATAGAGGGCTCTTCATATGGCTCTAGGGATCAAAAAAGCCAATGTGGCAGGTTCAACCATTACCTCAAAGATATCCTGGGCAGTAGGGTCAACTGCTTGGGATACAGCNGATGTCTGTTTTGGTAGAGAGAATTGTGATTCTTTAGTGCTGTCCACCTCCTCACTCACTTCAGACTCTTGGGCAGCCAGACGACGGGCCATTCTGCTTGGAGGTCTTCGTTTTCCTGTAACTCTGATCCTGGTCTGCAAGAAAGGAGTAAAAGCAGAGCAGGATTATACAGAAGGAAAAAGCCCCATGGGACATTCAAGTTTGGAATAGTTTGGAGCAAATTTCAGAAAAATAAGCCAGGACTTCTCGATTTGCTGCCCTTAGTCATTCAACAGTAGGTGGAACTAGTNCAGATTTCAGCTCTTTTTTTCCAGTTTTCTGATAGGTGAAGAGAGAGTCCTCCTCTTCCTCCAAGAAAGATATAGGGCTGCTTTTTGTTGAAGATTTTTGCTGTACAGGCTGGAAGAGATCATTGCTGTCTTGATCACCCAGAACAGATAGATCAGGCTTTTTCTCCCTGACCTTGATAGGTTTGTTAGCCACACTGTCTGGCATTTCCTCCTTCAACTTTGTTTGTGCAGCTGGTCTGGATGTTGAGCTGCTTGCAAAAAGGTCTTCTGATTCAAAAAGATCATCCCCATTTTCTGTGGATTCTGGAGGAAGAAGTTTGTTTGTCCCAGCAGACAAAACACTGCTGTGAGCTGGTAGTGACAAGCCAGAGAGAAAGCCATTTTCTTTGGACTCTGCTTCAGTAGGAAGAGGCTCCTTTATGTTTGCTAC
>VYZS01099536.1:44464-69106 GCA_013400695.1 Neodrepanis coruscans | reverse complement strand
TATATATACACACACATGTATTTGTTTAGTAGTACTTTCCAGTACTTTCCAGTACTCTGCAGTAATTCCAGTATCCAGCTCCCTTCAGACTCCCATCCGGAGCAGTTACTTTTCATTATGAGAGAGAATAAAGGAAGCATTTACTAGGCATGATTACTTTCACAGAATCATAGAGCTGGTCAGCAGGTTTTATAACTCTTGCTGCAAGGGAAGTGTAGGAGGCAGAAATGCTGGATTGGTTTGGAAGACCCTTTTGCATTGCTTTGAGCCCTATCCCGGACTTTCTTCAGGCAGCTCAAGATACCACTGGGTAATCATCATCAACACCGGCTGAAACGGAGGGTATGTCTGTAGCTTATCTGATCCATTGGCCCACGATCAACCTGGGTACTGTTTAAATGTTTCAGCATCTGTTAAGCTTCAGCCACCAACTGCAGCTTGTGTCACATAAAACAAAACCATATTTGGCTTTTATATCCAGTTCTCTGAAGTGCTGCTCTTAAGGGCTGGGATGAGGCAATTTTAACTTAGGTTCTAGATGAGTAGCTCTGCAGATCTCACGGCTCAGAGAAGACTTTCACCCAAGAACATCTTACCCATCATGTGAGTTGTGTCTGACATTGCCCATTCCATGATGGTTCTCTGGAGTAGCTGGACCCATGCTGGAGACCCTGGGATGGAGGGGAGTACTAGGACAAGGGGACCTGGCACCACACTGACAGCCCATGGTTGTTGGCTTGTTTCATGCTTACTAGTTTTGGAGCTGCTGCTTTGGCTCCTCTTCTTGTGGGAGAACTCAAGAGCAAAGGACAAAAGAGAACAAGCTTTGCTTAATGTCATCAGGAACCAGCTCAATAGCTGCAGGTCTGGTGTGTGAAGGAGAGGTTTAAGAGAGGTGAAAGGAGTGCTGGGTAAGGGAACATCAGGGAAGAGTTCTGCACCACCCACCCTGTGCTCCTTCGCAAGGGTTCCCCAACACTGACTGCCCAAACCTGCCTGTGCCATGTCCTATGCCTAGCACCTGTGGTGGGGTTTGAGCTAAAAAGAGAAGCCTTACCCAGGGACTTAACCAGATATTTTGGGAAGTCTCAGGGTCTGGCACATACCTGTGTTAGGGAGCAATATAAACTCCTACCTGACTCAGCCAACAAGAGCACCAATTGCAGGTTGCACTTTGTCATCCCAACCCCACACAGAGGGACACGCAGGCTCACCCACTTGAGTACTGCAGCTTTATTTGAATGAAACAATCCATGTCGAGAGTCTATAGGTTACACAGTGGATGCATCAGGGTTGGGGGCAGGGGGATGGATGAGGCAATGCTTATAAAACGTCTCACCCTGTTTAAAAGGTTCAGTCCCTTTTTGTTTTGTGCTTTTAACATTGTGAACACCTTGATATTGTGGTGGTAAAAGGTCCCAGCTCCACTCAATGGTGGTGACAGCATTCTATGAGATGTGGCGTATGGATGGGTCAAGATGTGGTGGTGATGAAGGAGGCGGGTGGAGAATGAGGCTCTGTCCCAAGATCCCCATCTAGGATACCTATGGTAAAAAAATGGAGAGACACCAGAGGACCTCTCCCCATCCTCCATAGCATCCCCAAAAACACAGACTTTGTGTGTTGCTCCTTTTGGGGAGGTGTTTCTAAACACTTTTGTCAGGTCAATGTATACTTTCTACTGGCCTTGGTGACCTTGAAGTGTGAGGGTGATGTAGTCCTGCTGGAACTGGATCCCACTGAAGTGGCTCACTGTTGGGCCTGAGCTGGTTCTCCCTGCACCTCAGAAGTTGAGGGTGGGATTTTGGTGTGATCCCCTTCTACAGGATCCAGGGATAAAGTCTGCTGCTGTCTCTCCAGAGTGGAAATGAAACACTTGGTGAGGATAGGTATGGAGCAGGCAGATGGAGTGAAAAACAGTGTGGAAAGGCAGGAGGTGCCAGAGTTGTTTCCTCATAAGACAGTTGTATCTTGGATGATGGCCCTTCTCCTCTGCTATGTGTACTGTGATACAGACAGGATGGTTTTGGCTGGGAAAAAAGATCCAAGCAAAACCATGCTGGCACCAAATTTTCCATCCCATGTATTTGGAAATTTTACCCTGCTATCAGGCAAGGGCCAGGATCAAAACCACAAAGAAGAGCCATGTATCTGTACCATCCATAGCTTTTGGAGAATGTCTTGAGATGCATACTGTGTAGCCCTCTGGGATGAGATAGTACATCTAGAAGACCCCAAAAACTGGGAAAATAGGCCAAATTCATCTATTTGAAAGCACTGACACTAAGCCACTTTAACAGCAATAGTTACATTAATGCACTGAGAAGCTGGGTATGGGCAGAAGAGGAGGACAAACATTGAAGTTTGACAAGAGGAAAAAGTCACCTCCAGCAAACACTTGATAGAGTCTTCTTGTCCCAAGATGCTACATAACAGGGCCTCCAGGAAACAACCAAATAAATGCACAAGAAAGCTTCTTTTCTTCAGGTCTGTAAATACCTATAAATACCTTTCCTTAGCATCTGAATTTTCTCAGGGAAATTTCTGGAGCTCACAAGTCCCTTGTTCAGTCTCTGTGTGGTACCTGCTGCCACCTATACAAAAACCTAAATACTGCCCCAAATCAATTCTTGTTGGCATTTCAAAGACAGAATGAAATCAATATTCTCCTCGCACCACAATTTAGGTGCTGTCTGAACTGACCGTGCTGCCACAGCCTCTCTTGGCTCTTGATCTGTTTAGTGATACCCATAGCTAGTTATCAAGAACAAGGCTCAGTGAGACAAGAAATACCAAATGCTCCACCTTCAAAAGTGCTCAGAGTTGGAGCATGGACCTTGTGAGAAGGGAAAGGTGGGGACTGGATGGAGATGCTGCCACCTCAAATGGGCTTTGAAGGCCTGTGTCCTTGCTGCATTGATGGCAGCTGCAACACACCCACACCTCAGTTTTCAGCTTTGCTCCCTCTACAAGCTGCTAAGATAAACCCCTTACTATTGCTGGACTTACAGTGCAAGCAACCCCTAGAGACAGCTGCATCCCAGCACCACATTATATATCAGAGTCACTAAAAGAAAACCAGTTGGTGCCTGCCCACAGAGGCTGCACTGCAAATGGGGAAGCAGGGTTCCACTTGCGCTTAGCTAGTCTGCGCTCATCCTTGAACAACTGTAAAACTGAGAGCAAAGGAATCGCACCTCATTCCCAGTGGCTGAGCAGGACCGCTGACATCTGGCATGTTCCAGATCCTACCCAAGGTCTGCCTTTGCTGATGATCTGAGGCATACTACAGTTATGCAAGTTTTGAACATCTAGCAGTATCCATTATAACAGCTGGGTTTTACACAACTGAAAGCCACTTTGCTGCCTGAATGGCAGGACCAGAGACCAGCTCCCCCAGCCAAAGCAAACCTCCATTGGTTAACAGCAGCAGCAGTGGGGCTTTTATCTTCCTACAGACTTGGCTGGCAAACAGGACAGATGCACATGGGTGGTAGAGCAGATGGGTATCCCTCACTTGGCTCACTGCTTCAGGCAAGAACCCAGCCATTGCAGTATAAAGCACATACATAGCTATGAACTTCAGGTGCTGGCACTGCTAGGAGATGCTCGCAATGTGTGAGGGGTGTCCAACGGGCCCTGTCTTACACTGACTTTAGGCCATCCTGGGGGTAAAAATGTCCTACTCTAAGCCAAACATTTATAGCCAAATTTCCCTTTAGGACTATATTTAATGGAAGCACAAAATTTTGCCTCATTCCACAGCAGCAAATGGTTTATAGACCATATCAAATCCAAGCAAAACCTGGATTTTCCACAGACTTGTACAGCTCTCTACAAAACCCTCTAATCACCCAGCTCTACCTTTGCAACAGATGTGAGTAAAGACAGCATCTCTCATTCTTCCTTTCCCTTGTTGTCTGTCCCATGCTGGAAAACCCTCACAATGAAAGGCAGCAGAAAGAAAGACGGTGCTTGTGTGCTGGGACCTGAGTGCTACCTCCCTTTACAGTTTTCCCAAGGGATCACCTGTGTGAGGAAAGTGGGTTGTTAGCTTCAGATTGTTCAGACGTGCTGAGGATCTGCAGCTGGGCTGGTGCATTTTACTAGTACAAGTCCAGCTGGGAAAGGGTCTAAGGACTTTTCTTTAGTGTCCTTGCCTAGCATCTGAGCAGTTGCCTGCCAGCAGTGAAACAAAGGACAATGAACTGTGGAGCATATTTTTCCACTCTTCTTTTCAAAATGAGCACAGACAAGTTCTGTTCTATCCTCTCAGATACCCATGGGTCTGTTGAGAACCCCTTTTGCCTCTGATGAAGCCAGGATGTGGCCCATACTAGGCCCCTGATGGAGCCAACACATGATCTGAAGTGCTCCTGCCTTCCTGCCCTATCACCACCATCCACGGAGACCCACTAGCCCCTGAGGCTGTGTCAGGGCTGGGGGGAGCACAATAGAGGTGTCAAACCAGACCTAGGTGAAGCAGAGTGCAACAAATGCCAAGGGCAGTGATCAGTGGGACCAAGCCCTCCATCCCCAGCAGCCACACAGCACAGAGACACAGTAAGCCCTGCCAACCTGCTGTCATTCTCTGGAGGTCTCTCTCCTTTTGAGAAAGGATGCCTGATGGCAAAGCCACTCAGAAAGCACCTGCATCATAACCCAGGGTCTAAATGTCAGGCACACATCTCACTCAGACAAAATGGAGTGGGATGGTACTGCTCTTTCACGGGCAAGAGGAGTACTGGAGACTGCAGCTCTCTGCAAGCTGCATCCCCTCCCTCTCTGGGAAGGAGGTTGGATAAAGGTGGCCCTGGGCTGTCCTGCTGTGCACCTTGGGATATCAAAGCCTTCAGGGGACAAGTGGCTGTCTCTGGTTTGGTGTGATCATGGTGTGATCAGATTGTAAGTAGCCATCAGAAGACTCCAGAATCCCCTGTGGTGGGCTAGGTGGAGGCAGATGGTCAGCCAAACTGACATGTGTCTTACCCACAAGAGGAGTACCAAAAAACACATATATATCACAGCTATCATTTGGGATGTTGAGTGCACTGAGGCTATTCAGCTCACTGCTGGAAACCAACAGCTGCCAGTTATTACCATGGAGTGTAAACTGGGTCCTGTTAAAAATGCAATTTCCAGAGCTCTCCAGCACTTTTCTTCTGCAATAGCCTTTTGTCTCAATTAAATGCCTTCCCAGGCTGAGCAGAAAGAGCAGCTAATAGTGGGGCCAAAACAAACACAAATGGTGGCAACAGCCTGAACAGAGTCCTGCTGCTGCTGCACTCTTGCCTCTACAGACAGGGGTGCATCACATTGAGGAAAGCCTGGAAAAGACAAGACGGAGTTTAAGCAACCAAAACTGGTCTCTGTCAAAGCCAGGAGTGCAAGAAGGCCCCTCCTTTGCACAGGAAATACTCACAATGCCACTTCTTGTCCTCACTTCTTGTCCTTCTCCCTGGGTGCGAGAGCTGGGCATTGCATAGTGCTATGCTACTGTGTCCCACCACACCCAGCTCAAAGAACAGAGCCCATCGTGGTATGTCCCTCCATGCTGTTACTAAGCCCTCCAGAGGCGGCAGGTGGTAAAAGGGTGCTGCAGCATTTCCAGAGAAAGATGGATGATATCTGCATGGTGCTGATAGAAGAAGGGGACCGAAACAGCAACAACCTGAAGCAGCAACTCCCTGAGCATTCTGCTTCGAGGAAAAAGTTTGTCTTTTCAAGTGGGGAGAGGTGAGACCATCTACTCCATGTAGGAGGGAAAATGACCTGGTTCATTTGTCTGTCCCTGCCTGGGGCAAGTGAGGTTAGGGCAGCAGGAAGGACCCACTGGCAATTCTCTTAGGTAAAACTCCCTGCCTCATCCTCGGAGAGAGCTAGAGGGCAGCAGGGCTTTTTCCTGCCAGGGCCTTGCACAGGGATCACTTCACATTGGAGACAAGGTTCAGGGCAGTGATGGACGGATGCTCCTACCATCAGCACCACTTGCTACCCAGAGTGGGTGTCCCTCCCAGGCTGAGAAGTATGGGGCACTAACCCAAAAGCAGGGTGTTTTTTCTTGGCAGAGAGTTATAAGGATGGGCTGAAGAGGAGGAATCCAGACCCTGCTCTCTCTTGGTAACAAAGCATTTTTTGTCATTCCAGAGTAGTGCACCCACAGGATTTTGTATTGAAAGAAATTAGATTTCCACACTTTGAAGAGCAATAGGGAATGAAATACAATTTGTACCATGTTTACTATGCTCATTTATACATCCCTAAATTATTTTTGCAAGAAATTTACCAGTCTAAATGTAGGAAGCCCCCCCTGCTTTTTCCCCAATTGCCACTGTATTTTTCTCCAGAAGAAAACTACTTCCCAGAAGAAGGGCTCCATATCGCTGTTGCTACAGCTGCTCTTCAGGCAGCAAGCTGTGCAGCTCTGCATGCATGACAATCACAACACTTCAGGAGTTCCCAAGCCATTTTTGCACTATGCAAAGTTTTTCCTACAGATGAAACACTTTTTCACTCCTATACAGCTGGGAAGTTGCACTGAGGCATTCCAAATTACTTGAATCCAGATCAAATGAAACGTTTTAGCTCCATGTCTTTCCAGTGGCTGATCTGTGTGGAAGAAAAATAGTCTATTACTATTACAAGCTGCATTTCAGAGCAAGCAGTAGGAATTGACGTTCATATAATTGAAAACCACAGATTAAAGTCCTGTTGATGACCTGTTATTGAGACTTGTACGGAACTGTAGAAAATTGGAATTAAAAAAGTATATTTTTCAGAATACAATGAACAACTACAAAAAGAGATTTCAAATGAAAGTTTCTTTGTAAGCTCCATTTGTAACTACACAGTAGCATTCACTGCTTCTAATATCTACAACTTATACCCCAGAGCCTGCACACTCAAATATTTTCTGCTTTATACCCTGAAAAGGAAAAAAAAGAAATTGGATATATATTGGCTAACACCCACACAGCATTCCTCCTAATGTATTTCTACAACTACCAAGCAGAGGTCTCCTTGTAAATAAAAGCAGTCTCTTAAATTTATATTGCACTTTTCTTCTCAGGGACTTTCATACTATATATACAAATAATATCTACCATCACTGAAATGCAGCCACTTCTGGAGTGGAATAAAGCAGCTACTCGATAGGCACAGAGCAACATATAACATCAGGAAGAGAAACGTAACACTGAGACTGCAACAGATATTCAAGACAGACTCTAATTAAGTTAAGGACTGTAATTTAGCCAGAACACTGTGAAAAGTGTGAAGGGATCTTTAATTGGAAGGGGTAAAGAGCATGGCTTTATATCTCACCTGGGATGCATTACCACTGCAAGGAGATTTGCCCCTCAAGTATGGGGTAGTAAACCACAACCACCACTGTCCTCAGAGAGGAGGGACACTGCCTTCCCTCCACACAATCACTGAGCAGTTCTCAGCCTTGGTGCTAAAGTGCCTCTTTCCTCTCCTGCCCTCTCTCAGTGCATGTGCCAGGGAAATGAGGTCCTTCCTTTCACCCTTGATACTTCTGACAAGCTGAGGCACTTGATTTAATGACTTTCTCCCAAACTTACCAGCAGCTGCTTTCTAGCCAGAGATAAAGAAGCAGAGATCAAAGCAGGAAGGGGCTCCCTGAGACTTTTTCTGAAGCTGATGGGCCCACACCTGACAGCAGGAGAAGGCTTCACCTCTGGCTGGGGCAATCTTCTTGCTCTGCTCTGGACCTATAGACACCAATGGGCTTCTTGCCACCTGTGCTATGGGTTTGCTTGGTGAGGCATTTACAGCCTTCCTTGCAGGAGCTGGTAGGAGGGCACGGATGCCCTCCCAGCAGGTGTTCCCTTCTAAAAACGTGGTGCCTCTTTGTTGACACTTTCCTTACAGGTAATGCTAAACAGCAACAAAACATGCTTGTGCAACCCAGGCTAAGCAGTCTGTAGAAGCAAGGCCACACGGGTCTCTGCCTGTGAGGTGTTTGTCCTGGGCTCTCTCTTATCAAAGGTGAAATACTCCTGTTTTCACCTTCTGCCCAACCCTTTGGAACTAGCAATGCAACACAAATGTTTTGCTGCTGACCAAGGAGTTCCCAAGGGCTCCTGGAAAGCACTCTCTCTAGTAGAAATGAAAGTGGACTCTCACCACATGTGGGGTGATGACTTCTGACCTCCAGCAGGCATGAAGGAAAGGAAGAGCAGTGGACTGAAAGAACTCAGCTAAAAGATGATGGTGATGCTAACTGCCCATGAAAATGACAACAGACAGCAAGAAGCAGAACTGCTGTCAGCACCCACTGCATTGATGACACTGTTTGGACCTGGGCAATAGTCATGGGTTTTCCTGGTCAAATATGCAGTGGTATTGAGGTCTGGGTTCTGAAGGGAGGAGTGGAGACAGAAAAGACACAATCCTAATTCTTGGAAATGGAGAAAAGCAAAACGAGCAAGAGAGACCTGTATCATCCCCTCCCATTGTCTTGCAAGGCCTCCTGTGAAGAAGGTCCCCTTGCCTCTCACAGCTGATATCCTTTCTCTCTCTGGTGGCCAGGATACATTAGTGCATTAGTGCAGATGAATGCCATCCAAGATCTAGAAAGTGATGGATTTCAAGACTTTAAACTGAATCTCCTGGGGGTTAAGAGCTTTCCACCTCCATCAGTGAAGGAAATGAGGTACCAGCTGTGGCTAGAAGCTGACCAATGCAGGAAGCAGCTAATATATTCAGGTGATTTCAGACAAACAAGGCTCTCTAACAGAAGCTGATATATTCAAGAGAAGTGAGTAAGAGGCCATGGGTACTGGGGGCTTCAGTGAGAGCTAGCTTGTCATACGTCTGTGGTGCCCTAGACAGGGATTTTGGATGAGGTGTCCCTTAGGAGGAAGAGTCCCTGAATTGCCAGACCATGAGCCAGTAAACCCCAATTCACAGTCCTGTGGGGCTAACTCTGGCCTGTGCAGGGAGACAAGTAATATCTCGAGCTGCTTCCAGATGTAACAAGACTATTGTAGCTTCTGTCTGGCCAGTGCAGGGCAGACAATTCTCCTGGAGGTTCAATCTGGAGCAGCACATGCCTCCACCCTGTGGAGGCTAGACCTGCTACAGGTCTGCAGTAGAGAGAAGCATCAACTTTACCCTTTCATGATGCCAGCAGGAAAGAGTGGTTTTCCCCTGTCCCCTTGTTCTTCAGTGGCAAATGGAGCCACAGTTCAGCATATGCCTCTCTTTTGGGTCAATGTCATGCCTCCATCCTTCTTGGGGCGCTTTCCAGCCTGTTCCACCTTTCAGCTCCTCTGCCTACTCTTTTGGCAGTGAAAGCTGAGTGCCTGTGAAACTGTATGGGCTAACAAAATTCATCCATCTCTCCTTGAAGCAGCAAAGCTATTGCAACCCTTTGCTCACTCTGTAGCTAATGCACCATGCATGCAGAAAGGCTTCTGTAGTTGAGGGAGCAGCATTGGAACTGCCTGAATTGCCAGACCAGGGGCTGGGTCATGACCACAGGACCTGCTGTCTGGCTGAAGAGTGTTTAAATGCCTCGGTTTTCCCCTAATCAAGAAAACCTGATGTTGAGGAACTTAAGCAATGGAATAAAACCCACAATAAATAGGTAATGAAGTAGAGGCAAAAAAGAAATCCCAGATTTAGGGCTGAGGCAGCTGTTATCCCAATATTCAGAGGGGGAAGCCAAACTGCAACTGCTCCACCCTTCCAATCCCATCCCATCACATCCTATCCCTCAGCCCCACAGAGACACCTTTCTCTCTGTAGCTCAGACCTGCTCCTATAGTTTCCCTACTCAGCAAGGGTGCTGAGAGACAGAAAGAGGCTCTTAAGAGGCCAATGCTGCAACCGGATCCAGCCAGGACTTCTCCACCACTCAGCATGGTGCGTGTCATTTGTCCCTTCCTGCTCCATCTTCTTTAGGCTGGCTGGTGAGAAGCACAGAGAGGTGGGGAAAGACCAAAGCAAACCACACTGAGGGCAATAAAATACATGAGAGCCTGGAAGATGTGGATGGATGGAGACACTGAAGCACATGCAGTTGAGGCAAGGTGCTCTGGCTGCTGCCCCATGGTCGAGCCCAGCATTACTGTAGGGAGCTGCAGCTGGAGTGGGGCAGCCCCAGCCAGCGGGAAAGTATGTGGAGACAAAGGGAGTACTGCAGTATGTCATCCACTGAGCTGTGGGCTCTGCAGTAAAGAAGGTAACTGTTCTGGTAGAAATTTGTGCTTTAATATATTTTTGTTTGTTTGTTTAAAACAAGTTCCCACTTCCCTGGGGAAGCCCTGTCCAACATTCCCGAGGAAACATGGGGGTGTTTTTTCCCTCCTTCATTTGTTCTTCACATTTCTTCATTACTACTTTTTGTCTTTCAGTTCTTCTTTTGTGTGTGTTTCTGTTTCTTTCTTTCTTTCCTCTCTCTCACTCTCTCGTGCGCGTGCTTTTTAAAAAAGTTTTGTCTTTATTTTTAAATTTTGTTCTAGACATTATGACTTTCTCAAGAAGTGCTCCAGTTCTGAACCAGATCCCTTTGCGTGGTCATGCCTGTCAGTCTTTGGTAACATATGGACACTTTGGTGTGCCAGTGAGGAGGGGAGGAAAAGGAGCAGAGGTGGCTGATCAGGAAAGGAGCCGGAATGTCTTGGTCCGAAGACAGGAGCGCTCACTTGCCATCATCTGAGCAGCATATAAAGGAAGAAAGTCAATGGGCCACAAAGACAAGGGCTGTGCAGGGCTGGGACACCGCTTCCTGGAAGAGCAACGGCTGACAGCCAAGAAGAGAGAAAGAGAATTAATGATGGGATACATACAGACATCATCAAATAAGTCAGCACACATCAATGTCTTCTACCACCACAAACCACCCAGATCTATTGGAAGATATTTCTGTCCTTCTCTGGACATTCTCAAGGGTTTCCTAGAACTATTTATTTTCTAACTCTGGAGAAAAGGTTGACTCAGATGCTTTTTCAATTTAACCTTCCTTTCTTCCCCAAAAGTTACAACTTGAATCAAAAAAGGGTTCTGGTTGTGTTTTAGTTATGGATTGGCTGTCCTAGGCTGAAACAGATCATTATCTCAACTAAAATGTTGAAAATTTTAAGGTGTTTTCACTTTTTTTATGTTTTGTTTCCCCCTTCACCATTGAAGTTAAGAAAATTGCTGAGAGTGACAATTTTTTTTCCTTCAAAAATAAATTAAAAAAAAAAATTGAACCTTGCTCAGAAGTGCCTGCCTGGCTCTGGTTTGCATACTCCAAACATCTGCTCTCCTGCCCACCTGCATGATATTAACAAGGGCACAGGCAGGACTAAGGCACAAGGCACACCAGTGATTCCCACTCAAGTACTAATACCTATGTACTGCTCACATACTTCAGTACGACTTCATTGTACTGTGCACCTCAGTGAGAGTGGAGTTATCTCCGCTGTTGCAATGCTGGCATCAGGTTATGTGGATGGACTGGAAAGGGACTGGTGGGATTTAGCTCAAGAGCTCACTGTTAGGATTGGGAGAGAGCTGCCATACAGCTCAGGTAGCTTGCTCCCATCCTGCATATGCAGTACCCTGCTTGGCTGTGCCTCTCTGCTCAGAGGCCACTGAGAAGAAGTCCAGTCCCTTTGCTCCATGCCCTGAATAGCAGACTTTTTGTCCTGGAGAAGGACTGACTTAACACTGCAGAGGCCATTAAGTCCTGCAGAAGGTCTTTGCCTTTTCAAAGTCCCCATACCTAAGGTTTCGAGAAATAAGATGTTGCGTAAGTTCTTACCTTCTTGGGGATGGTACCCCCACTTAATATACTGGTGCATACTTCAGCATGCTGTTATCTGTCACCCCAGTTCCTACAGGATCTGGTTGCTCTTTTGAGCTGACTCAGGACTGTAAAGAACAAGTTCAAGAGCCTGACAGCCCTTCTGCTGACGAAGTCAACCACCTTGTTGAGTTCCATCAACATTTCAATGTGCTTTGAAATTAGCTGCGCATCTTTAGTGCATGCATGTGTGAATGAACTCCTACCAACTTGTTTGCCTCTGAGGCACACACAGTCTCACCCTTATTCGGTCCAATTGGCTTTCTTGGACAGTCCCCCTTTTTCAGAGTGACATCATCGATGGCAATGTCCCCCTCGTAGCTCGTGCCCCGGACACCTTCAAAGATTAACTGCAAGCAGAGTATGGGAGAGAGCCCAGTGTGAGTCTGCAGTTGTGGGGGGCCCTTCCCGCACTGCAGGGCTTTGCAGAGGTGAGTGGGACACAGAACAGATCTTATCAAGTCCCCAGGTGAATGATTCCTTCCTTCCTAATACTCATAGAATCTGGAAAGCTAGATCCCACTGCTTATGGGGCCAACCTCCCTGTGCTGAGCATCTGTACAGTAATAAATGAGCATGTAGAGCTCTGCTTCATTAAGTGTCCTGTGCTAACAAGCCAACCAATCCTGAACTGTATTTGAAAGAGTTACTAAATTCTTATTTATTATTTTGAAGTACCCAAAAGCACACTGGGCATTTTGCCACAGTGCTACAACTTACCAGCCTGCACAGAGCAGCTCTCACCAACAACCCTACAAGAGCAAAGTAGCCTGTTGGGTAAAAACATCAGCAATAAAAGCAGCCACTGCCTGGGTACACATGAATGATTTGATGAGCAGTTCCAGAGTGCTTAGTTCATATTCACAAATTCTCTCATAGTCCTAAACCAAGGGGAGAGTGGGGATGGGTTCTTGAAGCACATGCGAGAAGAAACTTCTAGCACCCAGTCACTTTACACCAACAGTCATCATTCTTCAGATGCTCAACACCAAGAGACCTGTTTCTTGCACAGACATGGCATCAAAAGGTGCTCTTTGACAAGCAGTTTCCAAATCATTAATAGTCAGAAACTTTACAGTGCCAAATTGATGCTTGCACACAGCAACTCCAGAGAGAAGTGCATTTGATTTCTGTGCATGCACCAGGCTTTTGCCTTGCCCCGGTGACCCTGGGAGTTGAGAGCTCCCATTGACCTCCTAGTGCTCCACCAGCACCTGCACCAGAGGGGCAGATGTCTGCCAGGAAGTCTCCTACATCCATAGCACATGGACAGGACAGGTGGCAGGTGACTCCTTGACTATGGACCTAACTTACCTGAAAGGGTCCAGGCGGGTTGATGGGCACATGTGCTTGCTGCCACATGTTCCCGCGGTTCCCACTGAGTGACCAGACCTGGGTGTCGATGGCTCGCTTGTTCCGCACGCGAACTAGCAGGTTCAAGGAGCCTGTGAGAAAGAAACCAGATGATGGTGTGTGCCTGCTGGGCTGGCTCCAGCGTAGCTCTGGGGCTGAACCTCAAAACATGGCTGTATGCCTCAGCTGGCCCAGGACAGCCTGCAGAGCTGCAGCAGTAACCTCTGAAGGGATCCAGCTTTCTTCTGTGTTGATGGATAAGTGCCACTGACAATGTTTCATCCGCCTGGCCTATCCAGCTGAAGATACAGATCCAGACAAAGAGAGACAGTGTGAGAAAGAAGTCTGCAGCACAAGTGGGATGGCACAAGAAGGGGGCAGCAGAAATTTTAGCTGCCAGGGACCTCCAGAGGCATCCTATCCAACCTCTTGCTTGAAGCTGTTTCCTGGTGTATAGGAGGGAAGCATGGTTTTGCCTGGTCATGTTTTGAATTTCCCCAACTTTTCTTAATATCTGATATAAACCTCCAGCACTACCAGTTGTGGCCAATGTTGCCTATTTTATGGTCTAATACTATGTAAAGATTTTGGTTCCATTATATTTGAATGTGCCCTTGAAACAGTTGGGGGTCAGGGGCTGATAGCAACCTCCTCTTTGCCAGACTGAGCAAATCCAGCTCCCTTAGGAGCCCTTCTTCAGGACTTCTGGTCCTGGCCCTTGACCACCCTGATGCCCTTTTGGAGGACCTTCACCAATTACTCTACATTCCACTTGAAATGGGGAGCCCAGAACAAGTATGTCCTCTCCCTATTCACCACTCACCCCTGACATATGCTATGTAGCTTACAGCACTCTCCCTGCTCCGGTCCTGGCCCTGGCCATCAGCTGTGGATATACAAGCAGAGTCCTCATTCACCACTTGTCCTGGAAGCAGCTGTGGAATGAGCACCTGTCCTTTCCAAGCATCAGACAGTACCATGCCATCTAGTTCTCATCCCAGCCCCATGGTTTCAGGGGGACACAAAGACCCTGTGACATAAAGATCAACTTCAAGTTCTGTCAAAAAAAGCAATTCCCAGAAGGTTTTGTCTGCCATTAAAACAAAACCAAAGCCAACAAATTTCAAAGCATTTCCAGTTTTCACTTTGAAAATAGTGTCACAGCCTCCTACTCTCCACCAACAAATGAATCCACCTCAGTTTGTCTTCCTGCAGCATCTTTTCAGTAATGCCCTTGGCTGAGATTTTTCCCTTTTCACTTCAGGAAAACTCATTTGTAGGCATTCACTCAGGGTTGACCTAAAAGACTTTTTTCCCCCCTCCAAAAATCAATGAATCAAAACTCTGGTTAGACTGTTGCTCATTAGTGTTTCTGGTCTCCATACACAGATATATTGCATCTGAAAGCAGAAGGGCAATAGTAACCTTTACTATATTACCCATAGTCTGTCTGCGCTTGGGATGCTGCATTCTCACAAGGATACACCCATCTGAGAAGCAGCAGAAAGAAGAGAGAGAGGAAAGAAGGGGAAACAGACTTTCCTATATAACTTCCCTCCTATATGAATCCCCAAAATTCTTAATTCGTGGCACATTTCCCTGGGATGTGCCACAGAAATGGGCACTGTTTGAATCACAGGGACCTGGAATTACCTCATTCAAGTGCCTGGCTGTCAGAAAATGAGAGATACATCACAGGGAGTTCAGAGATGCATAATAATGATGAAATGTTTACATTCTGAGTGAATGCCTTACAAGAAGAGGTTAAAAAAGTGAAAAATGTATATAATTTAGTTAAACAAGGAAAGACGGGCATTTTATTGCCTGGAAATAGTCAGAAGTGTTAGCAGCAAGGCTAGCTGAGAAAACTAGATGAAGGCCTGACAGGACACAGACAGCACATCCAATTCCCTTCTCTAGTGGTACCCAGTTTGGGATGCACACCACAACCCCTGATCAAGAAGAAAATAGATTGTTTCTCTCTCTCTCGATANACAAATGAATCCACCTCAGTTTGTCTTCCTGCAGCATCTTTTCAGTAATGCCCTTGGCTGAGATTTTTCCCTTTTCACTTCAGGAAAACTCATTTGTAGGCATTCACTCAGGGTTGACCTAAAAGACTTTTTTCCCCCCTCCAAAAATCAATGAATCAAAACTCTGGTTAGACTGTTGCTCATTAGTGTTTCTGGTCTCCATACACAGATATATTGCATCTGAAAGCAGAAGGGCAATAGTAACCTTTACTATATTACCCATAGTCTGTCTGCGCTTGGGATGCTGCATTCTCACAAGGATACACCCATCTGAGAAGCAGCAGAAAGAAGAGAGAGAGGAAAGAAGGGGAAACAGACTTTCCTATATAACTTCCCTCCTATATGAATCCCCAAAATTCTTAATTCGTGGCACATTTCCCTGGGATGTGCCACAGAAATGGGCACTGTTTGAATCACAGGGACCTGGAATTACCTCATTCAAGTGCCTGGCTGTCAGAAAATGAGAGATACATCACAGGGAGTTCAGAGATGCATAATAATGATGAAATGTTTACATTCTGAGTGAATGCCTTACAAGAAGAGGTTAAAAAAGTGAAAAATGTATATAATTTAGTTAAACAAGGAAAGACGGGCATTTTATTGCCTGGAAATAGTCAGAAGTGTTAGCAGCAAGGCTAGCTGAGAAAACTAGATGAAGGCCTGACAGGACACAGACAGCACATCCAATTCCCTTCTCTAGTGGTACCCAGTTTGGGATGCACACCACAACCCCTGATCAAGAAGAAAATAGATTGTTTCTCTCTCTCTCGATACCAGGTGGCACTGCACAACCTTGGTTGGACAGAGGTGAGACCTCTCTAGTGGAAACATGGTGCCACAGACGACACATGTCACTACAGCAATCTCTGGCAAAACCAAGTTTGAGACAATGGTTTCTTTGCATCTTCCCTGTCCTCAGGAGCTTCCTATGAAGGAAAATCTCTCTAAGAAGGATATCTAGTCTTCATGGAGGCCTTTGTTCAAACTGATGGCTCACACAGGAACTACATAATCCCACAGATCAATGTCAACAGGAGTGTGTTCAGAGCAGCTAATTACAGATGCCAGAGCTGGTGAGGTGGGGGATTGACAGTGAATGAAGAATTAATATGAAACTGCTAGCAAGCATGGATTAAAAAAAACTATTTTCTATTCTATCCTCACCTGGAGACTTGTAGCTAGGATCTGCTGCACAATAGCCTGGCTGAGTAACCAGCACTGGGACAAATCAGGCAGTAAATGGGCTTTAATGCCCTAGGAAAAAAACGAAGAGGAGATAGAAAGAAACAGAGAGAAGCATCTGGAATGCAAATTAGTGCCTCCAAAGCATTGTCTGTGAATGCCTGGCTTAAACCCAAATCAAGCCTGAGCATATCCTGGCTGACAGTTCCATGTCCCTGCAGCATCGGGAAAAACATTTCAACCTTTTGGACCCAAAATTCCCTAATACAACAATACTGAATACAAGCAGACATTCTTCAAATGGCTTGCAATTGGAAAGAAAGCTCCCTTATCTACTCACAACATACAGTCTACACATGGAAAACTGAAGGTCAAAACAGAAGAGCAGTACACAAATCAGTCAGAATTGTGAATGGCAAACAGGTCTCATAGCCCTGCCTGAAACCACTGCTAAGTTAGAGAGGCTCCCTGACACTGTGAAGGAACTACAATACCTCCCTTTCCTAATAATGCTGGCTCTGGGAATATGCTTCTGGGAGGCATGGCAGAGACTCCAGGACTTTAAACATCTGGACTATCCAATCTGAACTGAGGCTGCAGTGTTGTAGGTGTTAAAGATTGTGCAGGTCTTCTACTTTATTGCCTTTCTATCATGTGTCTGTCTGCTACTAGTTGCCAGTCAAGTTTAAGGGCATGTAGTCTGTTCTGGAGGTACTTGTAAATGAACCTCCACATCTGAGCTCCAGGTAGAGACATAGAACATTGCAGACTTGGACTACAGGAATATTTAAGTCATTTTTCCATTTCCTCAGAGCTTCTTTGTCTCTATTTTCTAATCTGGCTCCAAAAGCCCATTGCATGATGGAACAAGTGCTGTAGGGCTTTGTATTTTCCAAAGGAAAGCTTTGGGTTCAGCCCGCTGCCTTAAAATCAAATGTTGTTCCAGGATCTCACAAATTAAGTCTCAGGCTAAAAAGGAAGGTGGAGCCTATATAGATACCAACATCCATAGCTCCTGACATCTAGTGGATTCACACCTGCCCACATCCATCTCCATGCAATCTAGCAATACCCATTTTGTGCCTTATTAACTATCTTTAATCCCATTGTAGCTGTCAGCATGGACATGAGTTCAGCCCAAACCAGCCAACTGATGCTTGTTATGTGTCCCTACTACAGCACAGACTACATATCCAAATCCTACTTTGCAGGAGTAGTCAATGCATGCATAGAGTGTGAGGAGTCCATTTACAGCTGCAAACTGACTTGCCATGGGATTCTCAGCAGAGTGGTTTTACCTACTTTTATGTGCTGACAGGATACAATAATGATAATCAAGAAGGATGATAACACTCAGTCACTTAGATGGGAACTCAGAAACATAGCAAACATTTTACAAGACCTGAGGGATCATAAGAATGCTTGAGCTCTTCTTCCTTTTCAGTGGTTACAAAGTAAGGAAGAACCAAAATGTGACCTGCTCTCCAACTTCCCATTAGCAGAGATGTGAAAGGCCCATGTAGGATGTTTTCCAGTGCCAGTGGCTGCAGTAATGCTTTTTGCCTGGTTTTATACTGCAATTGTTCTTACTTTCCTGTATGAGAGTCCAGAGTCAGCTGGCCAGTTTTGTTATCTATTTCTGTTGTTGTTGCCCCTTCCCCATCTCCCCTGTGTGGCATTTCCTAAGGACACCTGCTGGTAAGGCACACACAAAGACAGACCATCTATCTGCTGCTAAATCTCTCTAGCTGACGAGAAACAAACAAGCAAAAGGGAAATCTCAGGACATCAGCAATACTGTTGTTACCTCTTCTCATACAAGGCAATCTTTGCATTTGTCTTGTAATGTGTATTATTCCTTCTTCCCAACCAAAAGGGAAAATAAAGGCTAGTGAGGAGTGATGAGGAATCAAATGCATTGGGAGCAAGTGGTACCTTCTGCTGGCTGCCTTTAAGACCAGAGCTGGCATTTCAAAAGAGTGGCACTCTCACAAAAGAGCATCAGCTGGGTTGCCAGATAGAGTAGCCCAAGGGATGCCTTTAAATGTTACCTTCTCACAACAAGAAAAGGTCTTCACTCAATTTCCATAGGATGCAGACTTCACTGACACATTGGATTGCAGTGTAGATCCAAAAGAGCTGGCTCAGGCAGCAGTGGGAGGGAGGTAG
Organism: Neodrepanis coruscans; assembly: GCA_013400695.1. Lineage (NCBI taxonomy): Eukaryota > Metazoa > Chordata > Aves > Passeriformes > Philepittidae > Neodrepanis > Neodrepanis coruscans. Next base: position 50,551 of record VYZS01099536.1, on the reverse strand, counting down.
GGTCTGTAAGGGCAGGGCCACTGGCGTAGTGTGAGATGGCAGAAAAGGTAGAGGTTTCTTCAAGAGTTCTCTGTAGGGAAGCTGGACGGGGTTACTGCAGGCTGATGTTGTGGGAAAAGGCTAAGGCACAGCTCAGTTTATGTGGCTCACATGGAAGGCAGGCAGCTGGAGGAGTCAGGAAGCAAAGGGAGGATGATGCTACACACTGAGAGACAGGGTGCCATGACAAGTGCAGCAGAGCTTGGTGGGATGGGTAGAGAAGGCTATTGGGATCCATAGTCAGGAACTGGGTTGGCTGCAGGCTGGCACATAGCCTGGTCTCACTGAGACTCCCTGCTGTGCTTCTGCCGGATTCCTGCTCCTTTACAGGACAATCTCAGAAGATCAGCTATTCATGAGAATTCCTGACTGCAGCTCCAGTTTAGATTTGTTACCAACTCGGAATTCAAGACTGAAAGCCCCCATGGAAATTCCCATGGTATTTCAACTGCAGGCAAAACAGAATGAGATAAGAAGCTGATTGATTGCAAGAGATATCCAGTGGATGAAAAGAGATACATGATGTGGAGAGGACTTAAACCTTGCGTAGTTTAACAGTCACCTGCAGATTCAATAGGAGGGCTAAAACCAAACCAGGGGGAAAAGAGATCTTAACTTTCTAACAGGGGCTCTGAGCACTTCCTTAAGTGTTTAGTGTTAACATCACTGATCAGAAGCTAAAAACCCAAAGCTTAGTGCAGGCAAATCCAAGAGCAAATGACAGTCTCCAGGAAGAATCTATTACTGTTTATAATCTCTGCAACAAACAAGCGTCTCTTTCCCTTTCTCATTTAAATGGATGTTAATGAATAGTCAGCATCAGACTGGTTACAGTTACAGAGTTACAGAGCTGTGGGTGAAAGTTACTGCTCTGTGAACTAGAGAACAGAGTGTGTAAAAATAATTGTAGCACAGATAGTATCAGCTGGTATTGACTTACAATTTCTAGGAATGTAAGTTGTCTTTGTGTCATGTCAGGATGTATTTACTCGTTCACAATCTCTAAGGATACATTAACATATGTGGAGTAAGACAGTTAAAGTCTCTGGACTGCTTTCCACTCCTGATTACAGAGAACTTTATCTCTACATGTTTTTAACTGTTCTCAGCTGGATCTGCAGGGTCCCCTGTGTCCAGTCATAAGGTGACTACACAGACCTCTTTCTGCAGTCACCACTTCACTAACTTCAGAGCAGCAGAGTTCAGAGAGCTGCTCTTGGTCAAAGTTTGGAAAGCACCACCATCTCATCTCTACTCACAAGGCATCCTCACTGGGACACTGAGTATGTTCAGTGCTATGCTGCAAGTCAACTAATTGCTGTGGGCCACTCTGGCCACTCTGTGCCTCAGTATGGTAAGGAGGCTATAGAGGAAGGAATCAGGGGAATGAAATCTTCCAGTTCCCTGATGTGACTGGGACTTTCTGGGGATATAAACAATACGGCAAGTTTTGATTGGCAGTGTTTCCCCCACAGCAAACCTGAGAAAATCTGGCTAGAGGGAATTTTCTTTGGAGTTTACTGTGGATTTAAAAAAACTCAAAAGAAACAAACACGTTTCCACCCCTGACCTCCTAAACCACCATCAAATGAGGCTGGGCTTGAAGCAATATTCCTGACATAGCCAAGCCAATTGGACAGATTGATCTATCATCCATCACTATCCATCTGACCTGTACATGAATTTCGGGATGGAGGGAATGGGCCAGCAGAGAAGCAACAACACTGGACTCTAAAAAGGCAAAGTGAACATATGGCTGGACCCCTGGGGGAGGGAGGGGACATGGGGCCTGCAGATGGTGGGGTAAGTGCAATGGTAGAGTCATGGATGTCTTGAGAAGAGGAAAGCAAGTGCTAATGGGAGGAAGGCAGGCAAGCTACAACTATAGCTCCTTCTCTCCAACATATCCCCACCTGTCTGTGTACACAGAGAGCAGATGGTGATATGGCAGGAGAAGACTCACAATGGAACTATGCTTGAGCTCCTTTGCTGATTTGATCCACAGTCTAATTAGAGAAACTGTTAACATAGAAAGACAAAAGATACATGATTTCCATCTTTGATACTGTGTTTATGGAACAAAATCCTGCCACCTCTTTCACGGAAAATTCCGTCAGAAGTTGTTTGTGATCAGTAACAGGCTTTCCATGTACAGATGACAGGATGTGGCTTAAGGAATTCAAAAGCAGGAGAAAAAAAATCTCGATGCTCCATAATGCTAAACTTATGCTACATCCAAAGAACAAAGGCCATTCCAACATGCAGCCAGAACAGAGCAGAAGGAGGGTACAGGGATGGTGATTCAGGGGTAAGTTCAGACCTGGGGTGATGACTTTTTGGGGTCATGGTTATGTATGAGTCCAGTGCTGGCTGGGACTCAGCCACAGGTAGGGCAGGAGGAGCCCCAAGTGCTCAGCACTGAAATGGACACTGCTGCCTTCATTTCTCTGTTCAGCTACTGGCAAGCAGGCTGGGTCAATGCCAATGGGGGCAGCTCTGTCCCTCTTACCTGCTGTGGTGGTCTACAGAAATTCTAGGTACTACCTGAGAGAGAAGAGGCCAGCCTGGGGGAAATCATAGAATCATTTAGGTTGGAAAAGACCTTTAAGATCATCAAGTCCAACTATTAAAAATAAGAGTACAATAAATGTAGCAAGAAGGAGACCAACTTTTCCACCTATTTTGAAGACTCAAGAGGCAGAGTGAACCACAGTTTATCTGTGAGGTCTGTTTGCTCCTTGTTCACCCTCTGTTTCATGACATGTCCAGATGCCTGCAGGCAAGTGCTCTCTCTCCTCCCAACTTTGATAACGGACCCTTTCATCTTTGCCACCAGAGACAGCTGGGTCCTCATGTGCTCAGCTCTCAGACTGAGAGCATGCACTGTGCTCAGTGCTCTCAGACAAGCTGAAACAGAAGTCTGCTTCATAGACACTGCCAGGTTTAAAAGAGCACAACAGCTGAACAAGGGAGTCTGCTTGCCTCCCTTCTGTGGGCAGGCTTTGCAAAGACCAGAGCCAGAGAGGAGGGAGTCTCCCAGAGCTCCCAAATAAAAGTGATGTGTGTGGGAGAATTCCTGACAAAACCCCTGCAAACACAGATATATTTATGCTGAGGAAAATTTTGCCTGTCTCTTCTCTATCCCTGTTAACAATTTCCCTATTTCCCCATCATCACCCTGTCTATGGTGCCTCAGTCCCAGCAGCCATGCACAGGGCAGCTGCACGACTGCAGGGCTTGGAGCAGATGGCTGTTTTACTGTGATGCTGAAACCAACAAGACAGCAGGAAGGAGCAGCTGAGATCACATATTCTCCCTGCTGAACTGAAGACACCACTCAAAAGCTGTTCTCTAGCCTCCTCCTCTGCCTGACCTAAGGAGACATGAGAGGATAAATGGTTCAGGCCTAGGAAGTGATTTGCTGCAGGAAGGCTGTTTGTTAGAGTAGGCTTTGAGTCAGCATGCATTATAACAAGACTCTTCTTTCCCATTTCATGCCTGCTTGTGCTTGCACCAGAAAACTTCATGGGGAATAGCTGAGACAGTGAGACTCCCAACTTGGATTTTCAAACTCCGTCAGTTCAAATGTTGGGGTGCATGTCATCCCTGCAGATCTCTCTTAGGGACAGGAAGTCACTCCAACTCATGGTTGACACTGCCTGAGCATTTTTTTTTTATTTTCTGGGAACCATTTCCATCCATACGTGTTACAAAATCATGTGCTGTTGAAGCTCAGGTACAGATTATGATGGTTGTGCAAATAGTGCATAATACTTTTGTGCTCTGGCCCCATAGCCTTAATCCTGCCAAAGCACCTACAAGGGTGTCCAGGTGTGCACCTGGAATGACCAATAGTGAAAGAATAAACAGTCCATAGAGACAACAGAAGAGTGACAAAGGAGTGCTAAAGAAGTATCTGGATATGCAGTGAGTGCTCTCATTTCTCCTTAAGTCTCTGTTAAGTTTTGTACCTAGCAATTTCAGGGTCTGAATAATTGATGCAAAACCTGATGTCTCGAAAGACAATCAGGCTGCAGTAAGTATATCCTTACAGTTCCTCAACTTTGCACGAGGCTGCTGCTGCAAGCCACACCTGAATGGAAGGAGTCTTTGCTTAGAGCTTGGAGGAAGGATGGGGAGATCATAGAAACTTCCCATCAGAGGAGTAACAGTGACTCAACTCAGATGAACAGGAGCAAAGATGATCTGTGGGTTTCAGGACATCTACAAATGAATTGGTGCAAGCATCTGGGCCTCTGACAACCCTCCCAATAAAGTCTGCAGCAAATTCTGCAGGTATGTGGTCAGACATTCAACTGGTAAGACAGAAGAAGAGGACTGTTGAGGAAGTCGATGTTTCAGTGACTATTTGAACTGGAAACTCGATTCAGTGATACGCTTTTTGTGAGGGACAAGGAAAGATGGGTATCAGTGAATCTAGATTCAAGGTCCTAAGCGAATGCCTGCAACAGCATGAACACACAAAATTTGTGGAATAAAAATGGCATGTAGCCAATCCATATCTAAATACCTTCCCTCCTCTCCATATCTTCTTCCTTCAGCTTTACATTCCAAGCTCTTTGTCTTAGGGATGATTGAGTCCTACATTCCGCATCAAACATGCTGTTAGTGCTCTTTATAAGTAAAACCTCAAATGAAGGTATAGACACATTGTATTTACTGGGCTCCAGAAAAAGCAACTGAAGGGAGTTCTTTGCCTGTGGTTATGCAGCAGGTTTGATTAGATGATGCATTTGTCCCACTGGGTCTTAATAATCTTTAAATCAATATCTCCAATCCAAAGTTCACTGAAATCATTATTAAAACAGTGACTTCAATGGTCTTCAGTTCAGAGCCACTGAACTGAACCTACAGAGGTTGAATGACACTTTACAAATGTGGTTATCTTGCCAGGTATTTATAATCCTTGCTCGTGATCATGGTATTTGACTAACTTCCCCCAAAAGATAAGCAGATACTTCTAGAAGAGATGGCAGTCTATTCAAAGGGTCCATACCATAGCTCACAGGAAGATGCTGGATCTCTGAACAAAACATTAAATAGGTATTTTTTGGTGGAGGAATGAGTAAAGCCAAAACCCACCTGAATAAGTGTAAAAATAATCAGTATTAAAAAAACTGAGTAAATGTTTCATTATAAATTGCTCACTTAACTCTAACTACAACTTGTTTTCAAGAGCCTACAGGGAAGTGAATCATACTTATTAGGAAAATCAGCTTCTCAATCAATCCAATGATGTAATTTTTACTGTGTAGAGTTATTGCTCTGGAGACAATGGCACAGATTTCAAGAACAACACATTCTGTATGAGGCAAATATGACGTATCCAAGAGAATGCAGCTACTTCCAGGGCACACCTGTGTAACTGGGAGCTATGATGCTGAATTCTACAAAAAGGACATCTTCATGGTTCAAACTGCTTTTACACTGACATGACTGATACCTATCAATCTGTGTGGCCTGACAGCTCTGACTACTGCCAGAAACAAGATGCAGCCACATGGCACCTACTGACGTATGATCATCTACCACAGCCTTTTTAGACACACCTTTACACTGCCTGCATTATCTGAGTTGAGAAGTAAAGAAGCAATTCAGTTTGGTAGGCCCTACAGATTTGTGATTCCTCCACAGCAGAAGGGCTGTCAGTGGTGACACCTCCAGTGTAAGTGGCTGCCCACAACCCAATTACCTCTATGAAAAGGCTTATAGCTTTAAGGCTTATAGCTTTCCTGAACCTGGATGCTGTGGCAAGTGATCAGATCAGGTCTCTCGTTTCTAGTGACTCAGAACACAAATATCTCTTAATCAGTCCCAAGCACTGTTCCTCACGTTATTATAGAATATTCTGAGTGGAGTAGAATTGAAAGAGGAAAAAAAGAAAAGGGCAGAGAAGGGAACTAAAGAGAAGCAAAAGTTGGAAAGGAGATCAGCACTGATGGACCCCAGCACCTGCAAAAACATTTTCTCAGGGGGCCTTACTTACTAATTCCCTGAGCAGCCTGAAGTCTGCTCTCCTGATGTCCA
>VYZS01099536.1:21143-42217 GCA_013400695.1 Neodrepanis coruscans | reverse complement strand
GAGTTGAGGTTTTGCTGGCACTTTTCCTCCTGTCAACAGAGATTTTAAACTTGATCACTTCATGGTCACTGTGGCCAAGACAGCCACCAATCTCTGCTTTACTCATGAGATCCATTCTGTTGACAAGCATCAGATCAAGGAGGACATCTTTCTGAGTTGGCTTCCTCAGGATCTGTTCCATAAAGTTGTCATCCAGGTTTTCCAGGAATCTTCTGGCCTGGGTTGTACCAGCTGTGTGATGTTCCCAGTTAATTTCTGGCAAGTTGAAGTTCCCCATAAGGACAAGGACATTTGACTTGAAAGTGTCCCTTAGCTCCTCAAAGAATAATTTGTCAGTGTCATTTTCCCGGCTGGGAGATCTATAGTGGACGCTCACAATTACATTATTTTTTTGCTTCTCAGTTCTTACCCAGAGGCTCTCAACTGTGCCATGGCCAGCTATGAACTCTATATATTCTAACCTTTCTATTACATACAGTGCCACCCTTCCACCTCTTCTGCCCTGTTTATCCCTCCTAAAGAGCCTGTAACCATCCAACAGGACACTCCAATCACAGGACTCATTCCACCAGGTTTCACTTATGCCAGTGATGTCAGATCTCTAGAACTGGGCCAAAGCTTTGAGCTCCTCTTGTTTGGCAGCCCCTGGGAAGAGAGGAAGAAAGGTCTGATGGCTGAAGCAAGAACTTAAGGATTTGCTCCCAGCTGCGATGCTGACTTACCCAGCCAACCTGACAAAGGGGCTTTTTGAACTTGGCAAATGGTTGCTGCCAGCCATGGCTAGTTTCCTCCCCTGAAGAAAGCAAGCAATTCCTGATTTAATATATCTGCCAGCCACAAGCAAGACTTCCTTCTTCTTGAATGCCGGGTGGAAATGGGACTCTTTCCTTCCCGTCCCCATGATTTATCAGTTTGGGCAGGCAGGATCATAGGGCAATGTGAATGCTTGCTCCAGAGGGAGCTCCCCTTCATCCTGCTCTCTCATCAGCTGAGAGATATTCCTGCTCTGATAGTCACTGAATATTTTATGCCATGGTTACTACCAGTCCATTTGTATTCTGTTTCTCTCTTTCATCATATCTATTATAAACGAGTAGTGTCTGGGAACTCTCCCAGGGAAAATTTGCCTGGATGGCTGTGGATATTTTATAGTCAAATTGTGAGAGTAAACCAGCTTTCAAGTTCTGTAGAGGGGGGAAAAAAGGTAATAAAAGAGTTATTAAAAATAAATAAATGTTGGGATTTTACATGGCTTCTTTTAGTGGTGACAGAGCTTTGGTTTGTTCCATGATGGAGCTGGAATTGCTAGGCTTGGGCTGGGAGATGCTCTCTTGCTGGCACTGTCTGCCAACAGGAGCAATCTGATATGCTCTTGCTAAGAGTGGCTCAGCAGAGTTGGCAGCTAGCTCGGTAGTCCTGCACTGCCACTAGGTGAGCCAGGGATTGGGGCCATGACTGCGGGCATCAGGGATAGCCATATATATGGGAAGCAAGGCATGGCTCAGTATTGTAGCAACCTCATCTTTACCTTCATGCTGTTGAATATGTGGGTAGGAGGGCAGGGTCTGTCTCCTCATGTGACAGAAGTCCTACCAAATCTTCACTCTCTTCTAACCCAGGGCTAAAAAAGCGCTGAATATACTTGCTTTACCCTAAAAACTCCGAGAGGACTTCAGCCACTAGGGGCATCAAGCCTGACACCATCCAAACAATCTACAGCTTTCTGGAAGGGTCTCACAACTTTGTAGAAACAAAACCAGCCAGGGTGTAACAAACATGCATAAGAAATGTAGATCAACCCATCAGACCTGTTGGTGAAACAGTGTGTCCTAAACATGGGTTTATTTGTGCATGTGCAGAGATGAGGACAGATATGCCAAGGGGCTGCCAGTGTGGCAGTAAGAAAGAAGATCAAGTAGTGTAAGAGTTATTAATTAGTACAGTGAGAATGATGAAAAAACTGACAGTTTCAAATTACTAGGCATTCTGATTTTTCCTGCAGAGATCTTAGTTTCACCTGCTGGCTGATATACGGAAGAGAAGCCAAAACGATTACAGAATAATGTGGTTGGCCCTGAAAGAAACTCCAGTGGTGAGCAGATAAAAGGTACCAAGTTTCAATTTGCAGACAGATATATAGACAGATATATTTGCTAGACCAAATCACGTATTCTACATACTCACATACTCTAGGCCAAGAGAAAAAGAACTCTCATTTCTTTTTCTTTCATTCTCTGACTCTACCTAGTCAGTCTAATTTTAAAATAATTTATTTGCTCTCAGCTCAGCAGCACCCACCCTGGAAATCCTATGGCATTAGAGTCTATCTACCCTGCATAACGTCATCATCCCTTTGTGCAAAAAGGGAAAAATGGAGAGAATGTGGATGCCGCAATATTAGGTATGAAGGGAAAAATCAACAGATGTAAAAGGTGTCTGAAGCTGAGGAATAGACAATGACACTCAGTGACTTTCTTAGATTCTGGGAGTCACTGTAGCTTTTGCTCTGGCTAATTTGTGGGTGGAACAAGTGAGTAAAATGTTAAAATTAAAACACTTGTAATGAATTGATTATGCGGCATGTCCAGTTCACCCATCCTCAGACAGGCCACCACATGAAAGCTGCAAAACAGAGCTCTTGTCCAAAAAAAGCCCACAAAAAGGGAATTAGACATAGTGGTATTTCCAAAGGAAGCAAAGCAAGAGAGGCCTCCTCTCCCTACATATTTTCTTTTCAGTCTGCCATTGGTCTGGGCCACACTTCATTTCAATCACAAAGAATGAGATCCCTTTCCAAGCCTTCAGGAGAAAACATGCAGGAATTAGGCAGCAGAGCTGACTTACCATGAGGGCCAGCTGCAAGGAACATGTGAGTTTACCAGACAGCATCAACAGCTGGACTCTGTCAGCAAAGTACTGACGGTGCTCTGCCTGCAACCTGCTACCTCCAGTATGACTACAGCATGGAGCAGCCTGTTTTTAGGGGGAATGCAGATGCATGCAAACACCTCTGACCTATTCCGATCCCTCAGAACAAAGACACAGATGGAGACCTGCTCTGTGAACCACAGCTCAGCCCTTAGCCCCTGGCACCCATGGTGTAAGTGTTTCAGCCATGCCCAGATTTTGCAGCTCTAAGCTGTGCCACAAGTGCACAGAGACGTGGTGGCCAGACTCAGGAGACTGTTCCCTCCTAATGACATCTACAGTGCTGAGCAGAGAGCTGTTAATTAACCCCGTTTATTGAAGGGCGGACACATTCCTGCCTAGGCCCTGATTTTTCAGTCAGGCTCCACTCCAGCAGGTGATTAATAGCACAGCGTGCTGCGGGAAGTGTGCATCTATTATTCAAATTAATGAAATTATAATCAAGAGGTGACAAATTAGCAATTGCTCCTTGACTTGATATGGAAACTCATTAGTGTGCCAGGCGCGTCTGGGGTGCTTGCTGCACTCACAGGCTTACAGTTAGAGAGAGAGTCAGGCAGACCAGACAGCCCCTTGGCACAGCTAGGGGAACACTCATTCTGCCCACCCCAATATAGCTGCAGCCACTGCAGAGCTCTCTGTTCCCACAAAACCCTTTAACCTCCATCTGTTCTTCAATGGACAGCCTGATTGCAAGGTATTGCCCCATGGATGGGCTGCAACAGCCTCAAAGCCCTTACACTGCTAGGCTGTGTTATAGAAGAAGTATTTGAAGACAGCAGCCCATCCTGGTGCTTTGAACACTGGAGTAGGACTCCTGTCCTCCTCAATTGCTCATCGCAGGCACAGCTGATGGAGCATGAAGCTGAAGACCTTTCCCAACAGCCAACTCAAGGCTGGGGTTACCCTTCCCTGAAGGGTACTCACCGATGTGCTTCCCATACATGTGGTAGTAGAAGGAGACACAGTAATACTTGGCAGTAATGTTGTAGAGGGGGCTGATGAGCCGGGCTTTGTCTCCTGTCACCCGGGGCCGGGATGCCTCAATGAACATGTAATAACCTATAGAACAAGAGGAAAAAGCGGGGAAAGGCAGCACACAAAAGGTATCTGAATCTGAGGAATAGACAATGGCACTCAGTGGCTTTCTTAGATTTTGGGAATCACTGTAGCTTTTGCTCTGGCTAATTTGTAGGTGGAGCAAGTGAGTAAAATGGTAAAATTAAAAAACTTGTAATGAATAGATTATCCCTTCTTCCAAGTGATGGGAAGCCAGTGTTTGGGACACCACTATTCCTCTGGGAGACCACTCTTACTCTGGGAGACATAGCCTTGCTTTTCCCAACTGCTCTGCACTCACTTTGGTCCTGGCCAGAGGCACTTGCAGGACGTCTGCAGTTCCTCTCCTGCCTCGGCAGTATTTAGGGGAGAGCAGGAGAGATGGGCATCTATAGACCTGCTGTGAACACATGCAGCAGGTGAATCCCTGAACATGCACACACACACCTGTCTGGGTGCAAAATGAGCCTTTCTGCTGCGGCACAAGGAGCCCCAGAACTGATTGCATGGTGTAAGAAGAAAACCGGAAAGAGAAGGGAGAAACCATTCTTGACTAATTTCCCTGCCTCAAGCAGAGGGAGAGAGGATTCAGTATATCTGGCCTAAACAGTATTGTTGTCTAAAGAAAACAACACCAAAACAGTTGTTAACAGCCCAGGGAGGAACAGATTAGCTATTTAATTTGTTGACATAATTTTCAATTCTCAATCAGGTTGGTATTCCGAACACTAATGATAAAAGCCATTTCCTTAGCTGGCTGTTGGATGTTTCCCATTTTTTTCGGAGTTCAAAGATACATGCTTGCATACAAATTTACTTTCCTCATTAGAGAAAGGTGGAAGTAATAGCCAACTAAAATGGGAGCATGTATTCCATTCACAGCTAGCATGAGCAATAGATAACAACAGTCTCCTCCAGCTACAAGGTGAGGCAGCTCCTGTCTCTCATGCTCCTGCTTGGCACTAAGGAGATCTGCTTGTCTCCCTGAGACTTTCATTGAGGAATCAGCTGGCTAAAACCAGAGGGCCATTTCTAGGTGTTAGAGAGGTTCTTCTACTTGTTTATTTATTTTTTTTTTACTTCAAACGAGCATCAAAAAGTACAAGGGCTTTAGGCAGCAGGTAATTAGCTGGTAACAAGAACTACTGCTCGCACTATTCCCTTCAACAAAGTCAAGGGTGTTTTAATTGTGTGTTTAATGCCAATCAGTAATATGCAAATTAACTGCCTGCTCCCTGCACCCTGCATAGAGGAGAATAGCAGACTAGCCCTCCACAGCATGCATCTTGCCTCCTCAACCAAGTCAGAAGAAACCCAGACGTGTGCCTACCTTCTGGCGTACCGCTGATGTCCGTGGGGGGCCCTGTGTTGACAGTACGCTTGGGGTTCTGGGTGAGGGCATTCTGCCGCGTCCAGTCAAAGTTGTCCATCTTGTCCTGCATGAAGCCACAGATCTTCTCATCCTCAAAGCGGCAGGTGTTTTCTGCAGGGAAGGGAAAGGGCTGGTCCAGCTGCTGCTTTTCAAACCTCCTCCCCAAGCTGCCTGGGTGCTCATAGCACTGTTATGTTGCCACTGGGGCCCTGTGTCAATATAAGGTCAGCCGTAGACTTCAGGAGAAGGTTGAAAAGGAATCTATCATAGAAATCACAGAATGGGTTGAATTGGAAACAATCCCAAAGGTCACCCAGTTTCCAAACCCCTGCCATGGGCAGGGATCCCATTCACTAGATTAGGTTGCTCAGGGCTGCATCCAACCTGGCCTTGGACACTTCCACAGATGGGGGACCCATCTCTGGGCAAGTTGTTCCAGTACATCACCACTCTCTGAATAAAGAATTTACTCATAATATAACCTAAATCACCCCTCCTTTATTTATAAAATGTTCCCCGTTTTCCTATCACTACCCATGATATATCCATGATTATTATTATTATGGAAGGGTTAATCCAGGCTGCTGGATGTGATGATCTTTCAAAATGGAATTAAAGCAATTATGGCTAAAGACAAAGAAAGATTCTGTTGAAAGATCTGAAGGGACAAATCTAGAGGAGGGTAAAAAGAGCATTGAAGGCAAACAGGCTACATGGGCTTTTATATCAGAACAACTTGATGGTAGAATAATTTCCCCAGGAGAGAGGAAAAAGCACCAGTAGGTGACCCCCCTTTAGGCTATATATTAAACTAAACTATGACACACAAGAAAAAAAAAATCAGCTGTGGAGATGAGGTCAGCTCAGTGCAATAAATGTGTCACTTAGCTAGAGTACATCCAATTTATACCAGCTAAAAGGCACATTTGATTTTGAGCTTATGCTGGTTCCACTAACAATATAAGACATGTAGGTAAAAGATTTTTATGTAGGATCAACCACATGTGCAATAGGGCTCACTTTTATTACTACTACAAGACATTACACCCTACAGCAATATTGTAAGACAGATGAAAAATCTTGTGCATAGACATAACCCAATATGGATTTGCAGCTATTGGAATGAACTGGACATAAGCAGGCTGAAAACTGTAACCTTTGTGTTCAAAAGCTAGTTCTTGAGTAACAAAAACAAAGGTCAAGAACCAGCTTTACACTGCTGACACAATAGGAGAGAGATGGACAAAACAATAAAGCGAAAAGATGTCCAAGACCCAGTGTGAAAACTGCTCTGTGTTCTGAGAGGTCCCTGGGCAGAAACCTGAGCTGGAGAATGGGATGAGCATGGGATCTCAGAACTGGTGAGTGATGCAGACACAATAAACACAAGTATCTTCAATTGTTGCCTTTATATAAGACCAAGGAGGTGTGCTATGAAACTAAAAGATAAAGCTATAAAAGAATACATACAGAAAGGAAAATAAGGCTCTTGATAAGGGCTTGGGATGTGCTAGGAACCTCATCCATGGCATGCTGGTGCAAAACTCAACTTTTTAGGGTTTACTCCTCACACTGTTCCTATTATTTATCATGCCTAGATGAAGAGAAGCCCAAATGTCTTCTTGGACTTCTGCATTCTTGTATTTTCACTGATGATTTGCTCTGGTTCCTGGGCAGGAGGGTTTTTCTCCCAGGAAGGATGACTCTAGCAGGATACGTAGGGCAGAGTAGGGGCAGCAACCTATGGGCTGGTGCCAAGGATGGTACAAACAAGGAAAGTTTCCTGCAATGCCCAGGCCAAAGCTCCAGACATGGTATATTGCGACAGTAGGAGCTTCACCCATCTCTGGCGCACACTAAAATCTGTCATCTTGTACCAGAGAAGAGAGACTACCCATAAAATAAACAGAATGTTGACTCTGTGACACTGCACCTTCTGGTTCCTAGCCTGCAGCTAGTACCCTCCTCATCCCCTTCCATCTGGAAACGAAAACAACTGTCATCCAGACATCTGAAGACCTGCACACCCTGTGGCAGAAAAATTGGTTCCTCCTTCTTGTCTGTCTCTTTTCAGCATCCCACCGAAATAGTGAGAAAAGAGGAAGCAGCTTCCTGCTGTGGCCAGCAAAAATGGCTTTGCCAGCATAGGTTGGACACTGTGTGGCAGGCCAAGGGCTTGGTTCACAGACCAGGGCAGCTAAGTTTTCCATAAGCTCAGCGGGAAATGCTGCTCCTTTGAGCTGAGCACAGCCATTGGCAGCTTGGCTGGCCTGGCCACTTAACTGCTGATTAACCCTGGCTAAGTGCTTTCCATTGAATCTGCTCATTTCTAATTAGCGTCCAAATCCAAATTAGCCACTGCTCTGTAATGCCGAGCACAAGGGTCCACATGGCATATAGAGCTGAAGGAGAAGAGAGGATTGTGGTGCAGATGATGGGGCAGATGCTTGCAGGGGCTGAGACAGGGCAACTATGTGGGATGGGGGGGCCTCTTTCATCCCAGCACAGAGAGATGGAAGGAGAAAAGAGTGACAAAGCAGCTCCTAAGGGTCTTCAGCTCTCATGGCTGAGAGAAGGGAGTTCACAGCTGTACCAGATACCCAGTGGTCCTCAAAGGAGGAGTTGGAGCCCACAGGCTTGCTGATATTTCTGGGTTGTGTAATACCGCTGATTTCTCTCCACTGGACCAAAGACAAACATTTCCATGACTCCCATTTCACGGGTTGCCTACCGCATCTAGAAGAGACAAGTTTTCTCTTAGAACAGCATTGTCCTACACAGCGGGATCCACCATGACTGTCCTTTTACAAAGGGACTGGGATTGTTTGCACCTTTCACCGTCGTGCAGGTGGACCTTCAGAGAAAGATGACATCTTTCTCCAGCGCAATATTACCTTAACAAGGAATATCAAGTGGAAAGCAGAGCTGGAAGCTGTAACACAGAGGTCAGCCAGGGAACTGATGGAGAGGGAAAAAACACACAAATAAGGAGGCACAGGCATCAAAGAAAAGGCAGATTAAGGAGAAAGCATGAGCTCAAGTGGAGTTCAGAGAGAGCTGTGCAAGATGAGAGGACTGAAGACAGTATTCCCAGCTTAGCACCAAGGTCTGGTTGTACCAGCTGATGGACTACTGCACCTCATTTGTAAGAAGACCCACACAACCACGGGATGAGACTGCTCAGAAAAGATTATTCAAAAGCCTAACTGAATCTGCTCCTTTCACTTAAATGCAGCTACTTGCAGAAGGCAATGCTTCTAGTAGAGCACATAAAATAGAATGCATCACAGATCAAGCAATGCTGCTGCTTAATCAAAAACGTGATACAGCTTACAAGTGATGCAACATCACTTACTGTGCAGGAGTTTATAACTACAGCACATTGCCTCTGCTTAGCTTGGGAGCTCAAGGCATTTTGCAACAACTAATGAACAAGGCTTCTTCATGCCCCTATGGCATAGCAATGCCTTTTTCTATGTAACTTCTGCATTAAGCATGGGGCAGCAGATGCACAAAAGTATAGACAGACACATTAAAGGTCACAGTGGGCAGTGTCTAAGATGGAAACAGAACCCTAGTGCTTTGATTCCTGATCCTTTGGTTTAAAACAAGCCACAAGAAAGCAAAGCTTTGTTGTTTTTCTGAGTTAGAAGTGGAGGTGCCATGAATAACCAGGAGATGTTCATTGTGGTTTGGGATACCACCTGCATATCACCTCTGGATGGTTATCAGCAAAGCTTGTAAGGAGAAACCTGGCAGATCTAGCCAAAAAGAAAGCATTCAAATGATCTGCTGTGTCTCAAGAGGCCACAGAGGTGATCTGACTGTTGACCTCAGCTGTGTGAAGCGAACCTTCTCGCAGATTTACTCCATCTGCCAGGGATCATGGCTCAGCATCATGGTGCAAAGGAACCTCCCTGTTTAAAAATTAAGCAGTGGATTTAAATATTGAATGCAGAAGTTGTTCTCTGAATTGTTATAGGTGAGGTGGAGGTGACAGGGGAGCTGGTTCCTGAAAGGCTGGAGTTAGTGCTATCTTCACCAAACAGATTTCCTTGGCAGGCTTTGCAGTGGTGGCACCTCTGGGTGCAGACATGTTTGCTACTGGTTGCAGACACTTTCCTGCATTCCCAGGGGAGAGACCTTCTGTTGTGGCTCTTAGCATTTCTTGTTGTTTTGCCTCTTGAGGAACATAATAGAGGTTTTTCTTTCAAGTCCTCAGGGGAAAGCCATCCCTAGTTCTGAAATTCTGACTGTCAGATAAATGCAAAAAATAATAATCTTAGACCATGGGTGAATAGCAGATGGAGTACACTTGAATAGAATTGCCTTCATCATTTAGCTGTGGTCTGAGGACTGAAACTGGCATGGAGTGCAAAGAAACAAGCTCCAAGCCTCGCGTCTTTTGCCAACCTGCTGCCTGACCTACAGGCTATCACGTCCTCTCTGAACATCAGTTTCCCGATCTAAAAAATGAAGACAATGAGAACCGTGTGTCATGACCTAAGAAAAAAGATTCAACAGTCTCTTCCATTGTAATCGTCTATAACCAGCAATGGAAGAAAACGTCACACTACCGTAACCGGTTGGGTCATATTGGATTGCTGTCTGCTTTAATATCTCCATCTGCAACAAGGGGATAATATGGTCCAGACAATCCTATTTGTCATTATGATACAAGAAGCTGTCACCTTTTATAACCTTTGCACTACAAACATTCCCGAAGAATAGGTACAAATTTGAGTAATCCAACTCTAAATGCCAGGCTGACATCTCATTCCCACATGCTCATACCTGACCAATAAGCTTAGATTCCTCTGGACTATGAGGCATTGTCAGAGACAGGACAGACAAACACTAGGTGGTAAGCAACAAGCCATAGTAATCTAAAAAAACAAGCATCACCACCTACCCACAAGAACACCACCCACTGCACTTGTCCATGGTCCTAAAACATTTTAGCTCCACACATAGACTGCAGATACATGAGAAATAGTGTTGCTGCTCTGGAAAGGCAAGATGCACTGGCCAACAGAAAAAATAAACCAACTATCCCATATACTTCTTAGTGACCTCATCACCAAGATTATGAGGTTACAGCTGGTAGGACTGGGGAAACCAAACCATCCACTGCTGATGAGCTGAAGCAGTTTGCAGGGCAGCACTGCAGGGTTTGGGTTAGAAAACTAAGGCTATATCCAAATAAAACTGCAGGTGAGAGGTAAGAAGGACAGCGCGGATTCCCTGGCACTGGAATTTAGTCATGACGCTAAAATAATCAGTTATTCTAAGAGAACTTCAAGGTAATTTTTAGGCCATTTTAAAAAAATAATTAAATATTTTTTTAGAACTAGATCAACTGAATTTTAAGAGTCAGTCTTACTGGTAACCTTAAATATTGAAATCCTGAATGTATTTTGTTTACTTCCTCTGCTGTTCCTTGGCTTTTCCTTCACAGCCCAGTACCTGGCTCTGTAACCAATGCCACATGCATGCCTGCCCCAATGTTATTAACATCTTATTAGGCTGAGAGAGAAAATGCATGAAGAAATAATTGTATTAAGTGACTCTCAGAGTTTGTAAATTAATCACCATTGTGTATGCCCTTGGATCAGGCTGCCAGAGGCATTAATCATCTAATCTTTGCCTTTCACTTGAGAGCTCTCAGTATTTGCTTTCAGAATTTGGCTGGGCAGCCTAGTGTGAACTTTTCCCTGGGGGTGGTGGTAGTAGAAGAGAAGAAGAGGTAGCAGGAAGGATTTCCATGTTACTGGGGATGAGAGTCTAGGAACTCAGCTGTCGTCTAAAGAAAGAGCTAAGAGCCTTTGGGCTCATATTTACTAGCAGCTGGTCTGAAAGCAAGGAGCATATCTGAAATCAAGTGGTCCAATTTAAGCAGTCAGTCACAAGGCATGAACTCACGGGCAAGACCTTCATGACTGGCTCAGAGGTCCCAATATCCACCAGATGCTGGGCAACTTGTATCAAGAGGAAATCTTAAGTGTTTGGTTTACTGCATGAAAATACATATGTTGCTGAGTTATCTTACACTACAGGCAAATTTAGTGCAGTTGTTCTGGACTCAATCAAGCTGCCAAAGCAACACCAGCCAGGCAGTCTGGAGGCTCAGTTTACAAAGATCTCAAGAGATTAGCATAATTAGGACTGAAGTTGCTCTGGCTTTACCAGTGATTTATGTAGTATAAAAACAAGTGGCAAAAGGCCAGATTTTCACTTTCCACCTGTGGTCTGAGATGCTTGCCCCCTGCAGCAAGAACCAAGAGACACATTCTGGAGAAGTCTGTGGTTCCCAGCAAGTTTTCTATGGAGAATGTTTAAAGAGGATCAGGAAGTGGGGAAAAGTAAGCAAATGGAATCAGGAATTAGAGCCAAAAAAAATCCCTCTAGCTCTGTAAGAAGGTCCTACTTTCAGGCAGAGTATGGCTAGTCAAACCATTCTCGGAGTGTGAAGTTGAAGAATTAACATCTCATGGCTGCGTTAACAAGACAACCTCATATACTGATTTTTGGCTGCCATTGCCTAATCATGGCTTCTCCTTCTCACTGCTACTCTGCAGTGCAGCAGTAGCACTTACCTACACTCACACAGAGTAACACATAAAAAGTCTGAATGCTGACTCAGCAGCTGGAAAACCGGAGAAACATCTACAGGGGACCACCTGCTCCCCATGGACCACTGCTCATCTCTGCCTATGAGCTTTGCCTGGGCTTATATCTAGCAATCGAAACAAAGAGATTTTGTTTCATCTTCTGAAGATCACTCCACCACTGCTTACAGCAAGCTAGAAATCCTCTTTCATGCTCAATGGGCACCATGACATTCATGTTAAAGACTATCATTCTGAGGCATCGTGTATTCTGCACTCAAAATCAATGAGAAGGAACACTGGGTGCCTGATAAAGATGGGCCTGTATCTTGGCAGGAATGACCAAAAGGAAAACAGGCAAATTAAAAATGATGACACTGGAAGGGAAAAAGAAAGGGACTGTACTCAAGGAATTTGAAAGAGGAACCAGATCTGAGCTGGAGACTGCTCCATACAAGTCTGAAGAGATTTCAAGAGTTATCTTTCCTGGGGAATATGTATTCCTAAACACAGATTATTTGGGGGAACATTTAATAACCTGCTTACTAAAAGCAGATTGCTCATGTTAGGGGAGGAGCGGATTCTTCAGATTACAGACTATCCAGTTGCAGAGATACCAAGTGTGAATGAGAGGTTTATCTGGTGTTTAACTCCTGGCAATAATTTAAGGTGCAACAAATGACAATGTTTACTGGAAGCACTGGTGTATGCAATTTCATCCTCTTTTGGGGAAAAATATTTGACAAAGTCAGCTGTGTATTCCAGTTGCTTGGCTTGCCTGATCTACTGGAGCACTTGACTAACATGCATTATATTTAAAACATAAATGCAAAGGCCTTGCTGCTTACCTGTTGGGTTGGGATAATTGATTGCTGGAAGAGGAAACAGAAAAACAAGTCAGAACAGCTAGTACTCCCCCAAATCACAATCAAACTCTGAAAATAAAACAAACACATCAAGAAAGGTCACAGATGTACAAGTCTCCTGGCAGCAACCCTGTGAAACAGCAGTGCTCGGTGTCTGCCTTGGTGATGTAAAAAGATGCTGACACTCTGATTCATGCAGCAACACACCTTAAGAAACCCCCACCAAACAGGTGATCTTAGGATTGCGTAGGGGAACCCTTCTGGCTACCCAAGCAATGTCCTTATGGAGCACCAGTGGGATAGCACCCACTTAGACACCAAAGCTTGGTATCTAAGAGGGATATTTTGACACATGGTGGAAGTTTGAGACAACAGATGTGCTGGGGACACCAGACATGTCAATCCACAAGACAAAATGCTTGTGTGCAATCATGCAAACATAGAAGTACTTTCCACTGAAATACAAGGTCCAAACTCCTAATGGAGAGGAAAGAAATCATAGAGTTGTGGAAATGGAGAGAACTGTGAGCTGTTGGGATTCTGTGGACAGATATATGGTCAATGTGTATCAGTGGGATGATTTGAGAGTCATGTATTGAAGAGAATTACAGCTTTACAAGTGACTAGTTAGGAAAGGAATCATGTACTCAGATCTGGAAAAAACTGAAGTCTCCTGAAATCCTTCTGTGGGTGCGTGGCTAATACACAGGATCCACTGGCTGTGCTCTAACATGCCATGGGAAACTGAAGCATGGCCTGATGGGGCATTGGAGTTTTGGGGATCTCCTGCCCATAGAGTGGAGAGTGTAAGTCAGAGCTGCTGAGTGAAGGATCAGTTAAAGTGACCTTCACAGGTCTCTGTTTATTGTTCTGTATTGATGGCAACAGCCAAAATATGGTGAAATGTGATAGCATTGTGCCATCAAAACTCCTCAGAGTAGAGAGGTCCACCCAAGGGTGACAGAAGACCACATCTATGCGTGCCCACATCCCTAGGCCTGAGGCTCAGACCTGCTCTTGTAGCCAGGACCAAGGAGGAGGAGACACCTACGTTCCATGTACCGGATGATGCGAGTTGCCATATCGCCAGCCCCAAAGCTGGTGATGGGTGTCAGACGAACTTCATAGCTCTGAGGAACTTTTAGATTGGGCAAAATGTGCTCCAGCAATAGGCCTTTCTCCATTTTCTTCACGGGAATGAAGGTTTGGCTCATGCTTCTCTGAGACAGCTGCATAGAAATAGAACCCACAGTGTTATGAGAATCCTGAAACTGGAAATCTGAGTGACCCTGTCCACAATGTAAAACCCTACTCCTCCTCTTCCCATACAGACATGTACACCTGGTTTATCTGTGAGATCTTCATGCAGTATTGGCTTGAAAACTCCCATCCCTGGTACAGAACAGTGATCAGCAGCCTGAGTTCCCCCTGAAGGGGGGACTCCTGACTCTAGGGACAACTTGAACTATGGGTCTTAAAGCAATTTTGTGTCAGAATCAATAGCTTCAGGATGGAAAAATTAATCCAACTCACCCCCGCTAATGTACCAAGTTCCTTAGAAACACAGTATGGCATTTTGCCAAAACACCCTGCCATTCACTACCACTGCTGCAGAATTCATTCATTTGCTGTCTGGGCCATCTGGCATTTCATTTGGCGCCTCACTGGGACCTCTCTACTACCATGCGTCCTCGGTAACCTTCCATAGGATCCATCCTTGAATCCTAGCCCACACTGCCTCTGCAGACCAGAGTAAGTGGTCTAGTTCAAGTCAGTGGTTCTCCAGAGTCATTCATAGGCTCCCTCTTTCTCTGATGCCCATTGGAAGGAGCTGAATCATGCAACCTGAACCATATCAGATAAACATTGTTCAGTCTGCTAAGACAGCAGGGAAGTTTCATGAAAAAAATGGGAAAAATATCGTTATCAAAATCACCACCACTAAAAATGATGAATTACATGTCAGTGAAACTTCCCTGCCATGGTCATTCTTGCTTGGAGTGGAAGGACAAGTATGATAATTGCATTGTGAAGATACAATTTCCTGCCTGTTGCTGCGTGGTGCCTGGATCCTGGCAAGATACATTATTTGGGAAGCTGGTGCTGGTAGAAAGACGTCTGTCAGGGCTTTCCATGGTCTGGTGTTCAGTGTCTCAGACACAAAGCTTTTCCCTGCCTCCAATATATCCTCTATGCTGACAAAGGCAAAGGCAATTCTCCTGACAGGCAGTCTCACTGTTGGTCATTAACTCTGAAGTTACAGGATTTCTGGAACCAGGATGCATGGAGGAAAGTTTACAGCAAATCTGTCATGTAGAGAGTGTGGGACAAGACGATGGAGTGAGGACACAGCAGAGGCAAGGGCCATAAGCAAAGCAGGACAGAGGAGCAGTGCAGATGTGGTGCTTGGTAAAAACAAGCACATTCAATCCCTCCTCTGCCTGCCTCCAGCCCTCATGTATGTAGCTGTAACAGAGCTTCCTGTGCCACAGCCCTGTTCATTTCCAACATGGCCATTTCCAATGACCCACTTCCTTGATCTGCCCACAGTTTGAATGGTGTTTACAAGTGAAGGGGCAGGGCTGGACCATATCCTGTGTTCCCTGGGAACCTGTGGCTGCATGTTGTTCTCACAGTGAAAAACAACTTTGTACCTGCCTTGTTGATTGTATTTAAAAGAGACCTTTGCACTTAAAGAGATCAGGGCACAAGTTGCTTGAGGAACTACTTTCTGCATCCTCACGTGGGCAGGCTGGGTCAGAGAGCTGGGAGCTGCCTTCTCCCAGCTTGGTGACTTCCTGCAAGGCATCTGGAGGAGTCCTAGAGGACCAGAGCAGTGCCTCTGCGAACCAAGCATGAACTTGGCACCAGGATGCTGCCAGGATCTGTTTGTATCAACAACGCCCCGTATGCACACATCCAAGCTGGGTTCTGACTCATCTGGCATTCCTACTGCTCAGCCCTCCCATCTGCCAGCCTTTCACACTGCTGCTCTGACAAGCAATGGCAGAGCTGGCTCCCAGTGGCAGCAACTTCACAAGGGATTATTAGCATCAGATCCCCAGTTATGTGGGAGAAGAGGGGCAGTCACAAACCAAAAACAGAAGGTTGGAGTGGTATGGATCCTGGCACGGGGCCTTTTGGGGAGAGGCTGCCATGAGCCAGGGTACTACAAAGGCAGCCAGCAAATAAGAAGAGGTCAGAAGCCATTCCACTCATCCAAATATAACCTTTAGAAGAGAAATAAAACGGAGAGTCAGAGAGAAGACTGAGGGTGAGATTCAGACAGTGCAAATTTCACCTCAGATAGGAGTTATGTGGAATTTGGGTATCTAAAGCCTCTAGGAGCAATGTCAAATCACATACTTTCCCACATCATCTAATCCCGAACAAACTGAGAAGTCAGCCTCCAATTTGGACTTTAAAGCTCTAGATCCCTCAGTTGAGGCTATTCTCAGGGACTTATGGGTTTAACCAAATAAATAACTGGCTCCCACCTGGGTTTGACTGTGAAGGAGAAATTGATAAAAGCACATGATTCCTATGGTTTGCAACTTTCCTGCCTCCTAGAAGACACCTGGATCACTAGGTAATGGAAGAGGAACAGCTAAGGCCCAGCATGTATCTCCTCTTGGTGCACAGAGGGAAAGTTTTACAAGAATCTTTTCCTTCCATCAAATACTTTATAGCCAACTCTTCTCTCTGTCTGTGTCCTGTCTTTATTCAATCTGAAACTTGGACAGACATAGAAACTAGCTGCCAGCAAAGCTGCCCTCTGCACATCCTGACTATGGTCCCTACAGTCCTGACATCACGACAGAACTGGCCCTGGATGTCTTTGGAAAGACTGGCTCTTCTCTGTGAAAAGCAGCATGGGCCAAATGTCTCCCCTGAGGTAGCTGCAGCCATCAGTAGAGAGAGCCAGGTACACTGCCAGCACAGTTTAAAGGGTATGAGATTAGTGTCAAAGACAAAAACGGGGCAGCTTCAGCTAGCCGCTTGCTGTGTGCATGTGCCAGCTTGCAGTCACCAGCACAGGTCCAGCAGACAGAGACATTAAGGCCAAGGTCTATCACTGCCTCCCTCTCCTTAAACATCCCTTGCCTCCCTGATTGCTAGCAGCAGGTCTGTGCAAAGCTGCATGCATTAGTCCAGCAGGAACCCATTTTTCAATCCACTTAATTGCCAGCTGTTGGACTTTCGCCTGCTCCATGTTCTCTTATCTTCTCTCATGCTATCCTGGTATCATCTTCCTTCCACTCCCTTCTCAGGTCCTTTCCTCCTGATCATGTTGGCCCAGTGCTCCAGTTTAATACTGCTGCAGTGCAGTTAATAAAGTAGAGGCAGGCACAGAGGACAAGGAAACACTAGCCGCCTTATTAGAGATGCTGAAGCCTCAGTGGAGGATCTCATGCAACAACCTCATTCATCACCAGGCTAGGGTAGCTGCCAAGGGGCCCAGAACAGGAACACTGAGCAATGCACAGTATCGCCTCTGCCTTCACCTCCTTTCATTTCCAATAATTAGACGAAGGGGACGGAAAAGGAAAAAATCCCAAATAAATCCACAGTTTCTACCAGTGAGCTGTGAATATCACATGAGCTGCAGAGATAAGAATGTTCTTGCTGAATGTATTCACTAAAACCACTAAAAATCAGCTCCATATGGCATGTATGTATTCACGTGCAGTGTAGGCAACCTGTCACCTGTAAGCAGTATTAGCAATCACAAGAGAGCCCACTCACATGCTTAGATGTACTTAGACATCAAACGTCTGGGACCTGCAAACTGGGACTGCCCTTTCTCATTCCTCACCATCACATTCTGTTGATAGATATTGCCTGCCCAGTCCCTTGTCTTATCACGTGAGCTGTCTTGAGATGCTTACAGAGTGTTTGTCCCACTGTGGCCAGCCATGTTGGCTCACGATCCAGGAACACAAACCAAGAGCCTCAGATCAAAATGCAGGATGTCACACTACCCTGTCCCTTTCTTCCATCCCAGCTGGGGCATTGTCACAGTAGAGGGGTACAAGGTATGGGCTATTAAAGTAAAAAAATGACGATGTTTTCAGATTGAATGATGTTTAAGCTAGGTATGTATCGACTAGCAGACTTAAAAAAACCAAAGGATATAAATAAATGTGTCTGTCAACAGTTCACGTTGTGATCCTGATCAACAAACTACACCAGGGATTCACAAGACCTGGTGTGACTTGTATAGCAATGCATGTGGTCTCACAACCAGCTGTATATTAAGCTATTGTGTATGCCTGTTTGAGGGAGAAATTAGACAGAAATCAAGCACCAATTGAAAGAAACTGATTGAAATAAATCTTTCTTTCAACAAGTGGCTCTAAGGTTGCTGTAACTGGAAAAATTTTAAGTTCATTGACTATGGCATGATCTACTCAACACCTGGTCTACTGACACCTGATGGGACGCACCTATCTCAGAGGGGAAAAAGTGTTCTAGCACAGGAGCTAGTGAGGCTCGTTGATAGAACTTTAAAGTAGCTTGGAAGGGGGAAGGGGACAAAACCAGGCTCTCCAGTGAGGAGGTATGGGATGGTGTGCCAAAACTTGAGGAAGGATCATGGGATCCTTCAATATGCTTCACAAGGTGTTAGCTACAATGTACCACACCAGAAATGTTCCTGCACCAATGTCTGCAGCATGAGGAATAAATAAGAGGAGCTCAAAGCTTTGGCCTAGTCCCAGAGATTTGACATCATCAGCATAAGCAAAACATGATGGGATAAGTCCTATGATTGGAGTGCCCTGTTGGACAGTTACAGGCTCTTCAGGAAGGGATAGGCCGGACAGAAGAGGAAGGTGTATGCCCAGAGGAAGGAAGGTCAAGTTACATGAAAAGAATTCAGAGATGCTTCTTGCTGCTGCAGGAATAAAATATATGATGCCAAAGTTCAGCTGGAGTTGAAGCTGGCCAGAAATGTGAGGGACAATAAAAAGGTTTTTTTCAGTACATTAATGACAATAGGTAGTATAAAAATAACATCGTCCTGTTACAGGATGAGGATGGTCACCTCACAGGGATAGAAACAATGTTTAATGTTTTCTTTGCCTTTGTCTTCAACACAGACGATGGACCAAGTGCCCCGAGCTGGAGGACCATTCCTGAAAGAGTGATCATCTCCCAGTTGACCCTGAAATTGTGCAGGATCTCTTGCTCAAGCTGGATTCCTAAAAACCTGTGGGGCTTCAAGAATCTTCAAAGAGCTTGCTGATGTCATCGCAAAACCTCTCTTGATGATGTTTGAGCAGCCTTAGGAATCTGGAGAGGTCCTAGCTGACTGGAAGATGGTGAATCTTGTCCTGATTTTCAAGAAGGGCAAAAAGGAGGACCATGGAATCTACAGGCCTGTCAGTTTCACTTCAGTGCCTGGTAAACTTATGGACAAGCATTAAAAAAAAAACCTGAAAGATAACACAGTCCTTGGTAACAGCCAGCACAGCCTTATGAGAGGAAAGTCCTTCTTACTCAACCTGATTTGCTTCTATGACACAGAAACCCACACAGGTCATCAAGGGAAGTCAGTTCATGTAATCTCTTTGGATTTCAGTTAAGCTTTCAATGCTGTCTCTCACAGGATCCTTCTGGATGAAATGTCCAGCAAAGAGCTGGATAAACACATCATGTGGTGGCTGAGAAATTCGCTCACGGGTTGAGCACCTGTGACTAGTGGGGTTCCACAGGGCTCCTGCATAGGCCCTGTGCTCTTCAATTATCTACATAAATGACTTGGACACAGGACTGGAAGGGATACTAGGCAAGTTTGCAGATGGCACAAACCTGGGAGGAGCCGTTGACTTCCTCAAAGGCAGGGAGGCCTTGCAGAGAGACCTTGACAAATGAAAGGGCTGGGCAATCACCAACCACATAAAGTTCAACACAGGAAAGGATTCGGCACCTGGGATGGGCTAATCCTGGATGTTTGTACAGACTGGGGAATGAGATGCTGGAAAGCAGTGCCAGAGAGGAACCTGAGGGTCCTAGCTAATGGCAAGTTGAATATAAGTCACCAGTGCTCTGACAGCCAGGAGGGCCAACTGTTTCCTGAGGAGCATCAGGCTAAGTATCACCTCCCCCCTTCAACCTATAGGATGCAATGGCACTTCTCCAACCTGCCTAGAAGTACCTCAGGTTTCACCTGGAAGTACATTTGCCATTTCTCACACCTGCACCTTACCAGAAGCTACTTGAAGTCAACTCACTTGTGCACACTGTTCCTCTACTTCAATCATTTTGCACTGATGAGCTCTCAACCTCTAGCAGATTCTTCTGATAGCGCCTTACATATGCATGACCCTGCCTTTGTATTGCTGCATTTCATCTCATCAGAATCATTCAAGTAGTCTTCCATCTTTCAGATCTTCCTTAGGATATCCTGATCCTTCACAGGTGTCAGTTGCACAAAATTTCAACAGCACAATCTTAACAGGGGATTCTGAACTGGCTGGATGGTATCAGCCATGAGGAAGATGACTGCCTACTCTGGAAAAGTTGGGTAAGTTTTGCATAGTGGACAAATTTGTTTTGGATATGAAGACAGTCATCATAATATTTCTTTATAATCTCTCATCAGACTTCCTATGCCTGTCACATTGGATTAAAACATTTTCCTTGGTTAGTACTTCATCACCACCTTAGATGGAAATGATGTTAAGCATGAACAGAATCAATTAAAGGGCTAGGGTAAGTTTAAATTTGGATTTATTTAATTTTCCTTGCTTGATAACCTTTACTCATTAGGGGCTTCCAGAGCAAACAATCACATTGCAAACACAAAATTGGCATTTCCCAGACAAGCACACCAGTGAACTGAAATTCATGCCTATGTTGTTCATTAGTCAAGCACATGAGTTCAAATCCTGGGGTTAAGCAAGGATGAATGGCCAAAGTAAATTCATTCTTCAATTTAAATGAGGAGTCCTGGAAGCTTTTTGTCTTAAACTGTCCTTTATGAGGACCTTAAGTAGCTACTGAGGACAGCTGGATCCATCTAAGGTGGGGGAAACTCTTTCTCTCTTCCTTTTGCACAGGCAATCAGCTGCCCATCCTCATTAGGTGCCAAGAGCAGCAGTTTATGGCTTTGTAGGGAAGCCAAATTGGTGCTGTCATGAATTACTGTAAGTGCTTATTCCACACTCTTCAATAATGTCTTTCATTAGGGGCTGATCAGAAAGCAATATGTATTTTATTAGTGTATGTTCCCTGGTC
>VYZS01099535.1:0-22597 GCA_013400695.1 Neodrepanis coruscans | reverse complement strand
CTGCAAGTGCCTTTATACTGTGCTCTGGAAGTTCTGCAGGATTTAATATTTCTAAGCTAAACATAGTTCCATCATTCTTTTATTCATAAAAAGTCCCACTACAGAAACATGCCAGACATGCCAAGCTCCAGATGTCTATGAATTTATTTTATTGCACCACAACTTCCTAAGAAGAAGGTGTTAAAGAAAGCAGATGTTTCCATGCCTGCTTTTAAAATAGATGTGAACCCACTATCCCAACACCTCCCCTGAGCCCACTGGGACTATTGACTCTGTACAGACAAATATGAATGAGCCTTTGCAAAATCATAACTGGGAGCCTCCCCACCAGTTTCCCATTGCACTTCATGCCTTCCAGTTCCTCACAGCTGCTGTCAGCAACACAAGGTGTTTCACCCTCAGGGAAGTGGAAATCCTACCTCTACATGCAAGCACAGCATCCCCACTCAGACATCTCTCCCTGTGCAAGCCCTTGTTTGTTGTTAGGCTAAAACCAGCCAGGGCTGTTTTTGAAACACTTAACCTCCCTGTGAAGCTTTAAAATGAGATCTAGAAAACTGCACTTGCAAGGATCTGTCCAAATGGAAACCCCACTGGACCAGGGAGGAGGAACCCTGAAGTCCCACTACGTTACCTTTGTCTATAGAAAACAATTGGAAAGCTGATTTTAAAATGCTGCAATTAAAGGCTTGATATAAATGCATTTCTAATACTATCAACAAGCTCCCAGACTTCAGGAAGCTCTTTCAAAACACCAGTGCCTTCAAGCAAAATAGCTGGTTTTGTTTTTCTTTCATGGTGAACAGACCATGGGCAATTTACACACACTTTCTAATCTTAAAATACTTTATCCATGCTATGCACCTTATGTGCTATGAATTCCATACACAGATTGTAAAACTATACATAAAGCCTCATACAAATTTACTGTTCTGTCAATAGATTCATGGCTGAAGATAAAGCACTCTAGTAGAAAAGCTTGGGGGCAGGCACACAAAATCTGATGAGCAGTTCTGTAAAATTTAATAGAAACGTTTCTACCTATATTTTACATAATCAGATTACAGTGGGATTTCAAAATTAATTTCCCTTTCTTGGGCAGTTTTATGTTGTGTTTTGGGAATAATCACACAAAATGAACACTACAAATGAAAATCCTGGGTTTATTGAGGTCACTAGGGCAACTCCTACTGATTTCAATTGGGCCAAGGCATCACTTTATGAGGAAGTCTTGGGGAGAAAATAAATTCAGACTTCTAGAAATGTAGCAGCATGCCAAAAAGCCTTTTCTTAATTTCATTTTGAACATGGTCACACTGCCATCTCAGAAAGCAGCTCCTTTCATTGCCTTCAGGAAATCAGCAGGTATTCCTGCTCCCACTGATTCTCTGCAAGCCTGGTAGAATAGGCCTGGCGTTCAAAGCTGTTTCTTTTCACAATGGACAAATATTGCTGATGGGCTGAACCCCCATTCCATCTCAGCTCTGTGCCAGATTCCACTGAGTGCTGAGCTTGGGAGGTCCAAAAAGACTCAGAATCCTTAAGCTTGTCCTGGGCTGTAGGATAGCTAAGTCTTACCAGAGCCCAGGAAATTCTGGCTTCCTACACCCAAGAGCTAAGCATTCATAAGGAGCCAATTTTAGACAGGACCTTGCCCTTGTGACAGTCAAGAGACTGTCAGCTCCTGAGGAGTTTCCAGCTAAGTGGGAACAGGGAGTCCTTTCTCCACCAAGCAGGATATTACCTGCAAGACAAGCAATTGAATTCAGCTCCTGGAGTCTAATTCCTCCCAAACCCAGAAACACCCCATCACTTTTTCCCCTGGAGACCTCTTTGATAGAGCTAGGTACAATATGCCATCTGAGTCTTAGGAAGCATTTATCCTTGGAAGACCTTACTCACAGAAGGAAATTAGACTATAAATATGACAGAGAAATTTGCTGCATGAGAAAACAATTTAAAAAAAAATTAGTCTAGGAAGAGCTACTTTACAGTGGTATAACTATAGAAATCCAAGTANCTCCTGGAGTCTAATTCCACCCAAACCCAGAAACACCCCATCACTTTTTCCTCCCACTACAAACTCCCCTTTTTCTGATGCAAACACGCATGTGCTTTCTCTGCCTCAGCCTTTGGAAGAGACAGGCCATCCTTTGTTCATCTTGTCCTCTTAGTTCTTGCCTGTTTATCAGAGAATCTGAGGCTGCTGCCAGTGGGTCCTTCCCAAACCACACTGACATCTGCCACACATTTAAGGGCTGGTGTCATTAGTACAGCACAAGGCACAGGACAGTTCCTGCTTGGAGCCAGTTCCAAGTGAGAGGCACTGGACACACCAGAGAACTTGGATCAAGAATGTAGCAGTTCAGTACCAAGTATTGTAGGAATTCTAGGAAAACAACTTACCAAAAGTGACAAGTTTGATGGCTGTAAATAATCAGAATTTTGGACGAACTCTGAAGGTACTGATTTTCACTGGGGAAGTCTGTCTCTATTAAATTTCCATGTGTCTCTATTGGACTGTGGAGTGTTTTTTATCATTAGCATTTTATCATTAGTAATATCTGAAAGGTCTTGGAGATGGGCATCATGTAAGTGGGGCTTCAGCTTCACTGACCACAAAATTTTTTAAAATGAAGTCTCAAATCTCCTGGAAGAAAACTGTTAAGCAAGAAAATAGTCAAAATTCTGAATAATATTATATAATTAACTTTTCAGCAGAGAACAGCCTCTTGGCACTAACCATGTCCTTTCTGATATATCAGAGACTGAAAAGCATGGCCTTGCCTGTGCCAACTGTCTTTTAGAATAAACAGGAGACCCTCCCCCTTCATCTCTACACACTTAATAATATTAATAGAACATTAAAATATTAATGCTACTAGACAAGGTCTTTCATAAAGCACATAAATGAATTCATTCACTCTAGCTCATTAGCTTAATCATCAACCTTTCTACAATGCAACTGATTAACATTTTCATTGTTCTTCTTTGTTTTTTCCTTAGACTTTTGCTTCTTTGGGGATCAAAAGACCTCTGAATACATAAGCTCAACAAATATCCATGTAAAACTGTACAACAATAGAAGTTGCTGAAAGAGATAACTAAGTAAGGGCTTTCACAGCTCATGCTTCAAAGATACTGNATAAATAATGCTGTAAGCCTGCTAAGGTCAAACATTGCTTCAGCACAAACGGGTGCTGGGACCTGAAGTGAGCAGAGTTTATCACAACATAAAACCCCAAAAGACAAAAAAACCAAACCCCAAAACAGTTCAGTGCAAGAAGTATGTAGAAATTAAAATGTTTACTTAAATACTATTTTAGATATGCAGAAAGTATATTACATTATACTCTCTTATCACAGGTTCCTCTCCCCAGGCCTGTCAAAGATATGAGTAGCAAAGATGACCAGGTACAGTTTTAAGACAGAATCTACAAGGTGATCTCTATGGACATCACATTTACATTCCAGGTTGATATGGCTGATGCTTTCAAAATGTCAGTCAATGTATTCAAGCTTGGATGCTACTGCTAAACCAACCAAATCCACATTTAGACACCTACTGAAGGGCTCTGATGTCCCAACGTGACTGTACTGGCCACCTTCTTATGTACCAGTAGCATCAGGCAGTGCTCACAAACAAGTTGTATTGTGAGCATCAAAAGGTGTTTTGGGGTGCTTTTGTTTGATCATACTGGAAACCTTCACATGCACCAGCTCCTAAAACCTGGAATGTACTCAGAGGAATTAAGCTACAGGTTGCTTCATCCCACTTCGTCAAAAGTATTTAATAAAAGAATCAAATAATAATTAGAAGCAGCTCATTTTCCACATGTTACAGCTACAGAGTATTCTGATCTCTGATCTTCTGTTCCAGCCAGTGAAAGTAGCAGATACCTCACCTTTGTTTGCAGGTAATAAAGACAAAAAAATAAATTAAAAATGAGAACCCAAGTCTAGTTATAGCAGTGCACTACTCTCTGACTTGTCCCACCAGCTGAGGCACCTGGGTTTTTTTCCAAACAGCTCAGAATGCAGCTTGCTACCACAAGCAACTTGTCAATCTGATCATCACTCAGAGTAATTACAGCTGCATCAGCTGCTTGCTGCAAGAAAACTTAATCAACTGATTAGCATCTTTCTCTGCTTTCAAATGTATCTAAATAAATGGAACTGCTGCTCAGATGTTGTCTAAAAGTAGATGACCATTACCTCATCACAATCCGAGATTTCTTTTTGCAATCTCTTCAGCAACTCTTCCTCCACTCCATACCATTTATACTCTTTGTCTATTTTCAGCTGCAGATCTAAATATAAATAACTGGAGTTTTTTTAAATCTCTCTCTGGGAGTTTTCCATGGAGCATTCTGTTTAGGTTTCACTAACAGTCTGGATTATGTACATCTGTTACAAAAAAAACAAAACACTTCTCTGTATCTTTTGAGGGTATTTACATTTCAGAAGGAGCATTGCTTACACACACGTGTATGTATGTATATAAAACATTAAACGCTAAGATGGATGAAAGGCATAAGTCCTGCAGGGAAGTTTTTTTTTACCTGGCTCTCCTTTTATTACCTAGAGAGAAGATCTGGGCTTTGGCCATAGTGTTTGATGTCTGCTCTCCTGCTTTCCTTACTTCAGATGGTATTTTGGACACTGCAAAGATGTATTGGCACTTTACCATGGCCGGGGGCCAGGGTTCCAACCGTCGAGCAACACTTAAGAGTAATAGCATTAAACTGGTAAGAAATCATGAGAGAAAAACATTTTCATTACAGAACTGACAAGTGAATTTAGGGTTATGCTACATTAATCTTCAGCCAGTCTGAAGAATCATTTGGTCCTCTCATTTTGTTGGAACAACTCAACCAACAGAACTCACTTCAGAGGAACGAGATGCTTTACAGTAGGTAGTTCCTCTGAGGAGCAACTGGGCAGTGGTGAAGGATTTTCTTGTGTTTAAATAGTACCTGTGGTTCTTATTTATACTGGCTTTCTTCCCTGATACAAGGGGTATCCCTAACACTTTTCCAAAAAATGATACAGACATATATAGCAGGAAGTTGAGGGGGGTGGAATTCAGACAAGGGGAAGGTTTTGTACCACAATCTGCTGATTGATGTGCAGCCATTAGCAGTTGCAAGAGATCCAACATTAACACATCAGAGTGGACTTTCTCCTCCTCACTGTTATCTGATGATACAAACTAAGCGCAGTATGATCACACTTGGGAATCTTCTGTCTGTGTCTAAATTTCAACTGATAATAAAAAGAAAAAAATCTCATATTACAGAAAAAACATCAAGTCAGGATTGATACATTCTTTTGTTACTTTATAATCTGCCTCTACCATGTTTAGGAAAAAGAAGAAGACTCACCCAAAGCAAACAAAAAATTATCCTGCATTAGATGATTGATATTTATTCCCATTTATTTAGCAAGGGTTCAAAGAAAAGCCATTTAAAGAGTAAATCAACATAGCAAAAACTAGGTCATGGGAGTAGAATTTCAAGAGCTGCATATACAATTTGAACATGTGCAAGCACTTCCTTGCCTTCGAGATGGGATTCCTAGAAGATGAACTCCCAGGGTAACTGGCCAAGCCCACAACCCTCTCTCACTGTGGACATGGTCAGGATGCCATGTAGCTTCCTGAAAGATGCTTCCTTCTCTCCATCTTCCCCTGTAGCCATCCCAAACAGTTGGCTGCAGGAGGATCTCAAGAGGATGAAGGTTTAAACCTGTGCTTTTTCTGCTTACAGCTGAGGGACTTCTTTCAGCTCCCATGGTCAAAAGAAGCCTTGGTTTTTGCAATCTCCAGAGTCTGCAGAGCAGACAGCAGAGAGAGCTATAAAACAAGGCTCTTCATTTTCTATCTCTACCTCTCCAAAAAATTCACAAGCAGAAAGCAGGAAATGAAGAAAAAGGGATCAATGAGGACCGTGTCCAGTGAGATACAAGAGGGGGATGTCCAATGTACACACACGGGTGCATCAAAGAAAGGGTCAGCATCACCAGAAAACAGGCACCCCTCTTACAAAGCTTTTGGAACTTGCCTGTTTCTAAGAGCTTCCAGTTTAAATATTACACTTGAACTTTATCACCAACGATGCTACAAGTACAGCGAGCCAGGAACGTGCCCACAGCGTTTAGTTACGTATTCCCTGTACTGATCACACATCTGCAGACAAAAAGCTGAGTGTCAGTAGGCCTGAACCAGACAGGCTTTATCTCCACACACTCTCATTCAAGCATAAAATATGAGTTCAGGAATCTGCCCTCCCTGTACCCCTGTGCCATTTGTACTGTCCGAAGAGCACTGAAACTGAACAGTCACCTTCCCACACTGAACTTCCGTCATTCCCTCCTGTCCAAAGTAGCTGAGTTCGTTACCATCCAGGATCACGCTTGCCGTGTAAAAGGTGTCAGGCTCAATCTGCACCGGGTATTCAAACCACACGGGGAAAGTGTTACTAGAACCATCCGAGAAGTATTTACTCAAGTTCTGGCCCAGGATAACTCCTTGTCGCTTGAGTTCAATCTTGGCACTGTACTCTGCCGAGCCACAGCTGGAGCCGTAGAGCCCAAAGCCAGCAATAAACACTCTCTTATCAACAGCAAACTGGATGCTGTCGCAGCGGCCCCTGTAGCGCCACTGGTTGCTGCGGTAAGCGCAGGACTGGAAGCGGTGGCAGCGCTGGGGAACGAGCCCTTTCCGGGGCTTGCTGACAAACTGCAGCTCCGGCTTCTTGGCCGCCGTGTACCAGAGGAAGATGTCGTTGGTTTCGTTGAGAGTCAGGATCCCCGACTGGGCGGCGCCGTTGGCGAAGTCGTCCAGAGCCATGGTGGGGATGCGGATCAGGTACAGCGCCTTGCCCAGGACCTTGCGCTTGTTCTCGATGGTGGCCGTCAGCTCCTGTCGCTGACACTCCACTTCAGCCCAGTTCAGAGCTGCCTCGAAAACTACGATTTCTTTGGCGTTCAGAGTCTCCCTTCGGAGAATGCTTTCAAGTGTCTGAAAATCAATGTCACAGAAGCCCTCAGACTTCAAAGCCAGCTCAGCTTGGGCATCAATCACTTCCCAGCAGCGCTGGGTCAGGTCAGGTTCCTCGAATAAGCAGCTCTGGGACAGCAGCACACAGGCATTCTTTGCACTTAGACTCGTCTCTAGGAAGTTGACGCAGGCGCGGGCGAGATGAGGGACGATGTATTTCTTGGCAGCATAAAGAGTGGCCAGCACGGTATCAGCAGCCAAATCGATTTCATCACAGTAGATGTACCTGAAATAAAACACACGGGGTAATGCTGCTGCCTCATGCAAACACAGAACTTGTCAACAATTCCTAAAAAATTACAAAGAATATTTATGCAGTGCTTTTGGGGAACATTGATTGCATCCAGAAAGAAAGTACAAAACAAATTCAGCACTCATGTAAGACCATGGAAGAGAACAGGCTTAATCAAATCTAAGGCGAATCCAAATTCCCATTTGGGGTGCCATGCTATGGAGACAGTGGTTATGTTTACAAACCACAGCCCCTCCAGCTCTGCGTCCCTTCTATCATCCTCCCTTGGCTGATGATGATGAGGTGCCATCTGCCCCTGGTGGGAGCTCCTTGAGTGCTGCCTTCCTTGGCTGCCACAGGCCTGGAACATGTGTTACCAAGAGAACCTGGACTGTATGTCCTGTGATGGTGAATCACGATTTACTGAGCTACAGATACATATGAAAACATAGGGAACAACTAGGTAGTCTAAGAGAAATGCTATTCAAGGACATCAGATGCTGTCCATTTCCATAAATAGTGTGTTGGCTTTATTTAGTGGGTGACTTTTTATTTGAGCTTTTTTTTTTGGGGGGGGTTTTAAACCGAGTGATGAAGCACATAGGAAAAGGCACAGAATTCTAATTTTCAGGTTT
Organism: Neodrepanis coruscans; assembly: GCA_013400695.1. Classification (NCBI taxonomy): domain Eukaryota; kingdom Metazoa; phylum Chordata; class Aves; order Passeriformes; family Philepittidae; genus Neodrepanis; species Neodrepanis coruscans. The sequence goes on along the minus strand of VYZS01099535.1, from coordinate 14,670 downwards.
TTAATGCCTGCAACATCCCAACTCAGCTAGCAGAGCGTTTTCTCCCAGCCTCACTGCATAGAGAGGAAGAAGGCTTTACTGCTATGCCAGTGTGGTGAAAGAGCTGAAGGTGAAATGCTATTTGTGTGACTAAACTGCTGGGAGTCGTTGCTCAGAGAAATGAAGCATTGTACAGTTTGTTCTTTTCAATATCTCATGCTTCAGGGCCCCATTTGCAGCTGGTGAATGCAATGTGCTAAACCCATGCCAAATGCAATTTTACTCTTCACAGGGATAAGCAAGTCTTGATGGTTATGGCTGATAAAAGTGTCTTCCTCCAGAAGAGCCCAAGTTGGATGCAACCCTGTACTAATTAAAATTTCCTAGTTAGCAGGTTTCCCTACACAATTAGTTTTTTGCAGAACAGATGTGGCTATAAAGTGGAATTAGTACCTCCACAGAGCTGATTATAGTTGTAAATAACTATTTGTACTATTATAGATGCTATTGCTCCATGCCACACTTAGAAAACATGCACAGAGAAAATACTGCTCCAGCAATATAAAATCCAAGATGTTACAAAGAATACTTACACAGAGCCAAACCTTTTTCTTTTTAAGTCTTTACTACTTGGTTTCAGAACTAATATCACTGATTTCCAACAGACACAGCACAGACTGGCTGTCAGCAATATCCCACACTTCCCACCCTGCCAACACACCTCATCTCTGGCCTACAGTTACTGATATTCCAGGTTCACCCTGTTCTTAAACTGAGGATTCTCCTGGACCACAGGGTTTGATGGTTTAGTAACACATTCCATCCTGGGATGAAATCACAGTTCCAACTTGAACAGTCCAAGATGAAGATGAGATATAACACATTAAAGACACCAAACCAGTGTGTCAGCTAGACTATGAGTTTAACCCTGTTTTTAAAACTGTAGAGAACATCCAATAGAGAATAATTAATTATTAGAGAATAATAAGTATCTACCAGGTATTATTTCTTATGTTACATCTGGCAATACTTTTGTCTGATGTCTGTTGTCCCCATTATATAGTAAAACACAAAAACTATTTGTGGTATAAGAGTTCATTGGCCAGGGAAAAAAGACCCAATGAGACATCAAAATCAACAAAACCCCCACAAAACCAAAATCAATGTATTTTCTGACAAAGTTTATGATGCAGAAAGAAGAGTATGAAGCAGAGGGCTGCTTTGGGATAGGCAAAAAGTCTTTTCCTTCTGTAGCAACAATATCATGAGCCTTCTGCCATCCACTGCTCCCAGCAGTTGCAAGCAACACTCACAGGGATGACTTTCCAGAAGGACAGGAGTGAAGGGGATTGTGGCTCCTGCCAAGCTCCACATGCACTGGACCCTGGGATGAGGGGAATGCTGCAATGCTGAGCAACATCCCTTTGCCTTCCCTGCACCATCACGGCCGCAGACATCCCAGAGTCTGCAGACACAGGAGCTCTCTGCAGGTTCAGGAAAGGCAGCACTGGCAAGGTCACCTCAACATCCACACAGACCACAAACTTTTGGTGGTCTTTATTTTTCTAAATAAGAGCTGAGAAGATGAAGAATCCCATGGTTCTGCTCATGCTGTCATAGATAGTTTCCTAAATTGCCATGGGCTAAATAATATGCCAAGACCCAGATGTCAGTGTTGATACTCTCCTTTCCAGGTTTGCCCACTGAACACGTTTTTCTTAATGATAAATTCAGAAAGCAGTCAGTTCTTACATGGCAAATCATGTCTAGCAACAGTGAAAAAGATTTGCTGTTCAAAACAGAAAGGAGGGCTGGGAGAATCCAAGTATCTTGTGTTTGTGTTTTGTAAAATCTTGCACGAAAGGAAAGCACAAGTCTGAGCTCTGCCACAAAATCAGAAAGGCCCAAAGCAAGGATCTATAACACACCTCCCTACATAATGTCATAACTTTATATTCCAGGTCTGTAGAACATCTGTGTAGCTTTTCCTGGCTGCTCCTGATATTTGCACAGGATATTTCTGATGTTGATGACAACCTATAAAAACTCTCTATGCAACTTCGAATTTTGATCTATGGTCCCATTGAAATGTAAGAGGAAAAAAAAGAAACCATTCTGTAATCACAAAGTAGTCAAAACAATCTATGAAATACAATAAATTGCTAGCTAGTGATTATACAATTACATGCAAGACAATCTGCAGCATATTAAAAGGATCACTATCAGATACTGATGTCTTTTCTGACAGAAAAAAACCCTCAAAGCCACAGCATTTCTGTGATAGGGCATTTCTCTCTGATAATCAGAAATTCTAGATACATTCAAGGACAATTCAGCAGAGAAGGTGCTTCATTATGTCCATTTGGGAAAAGACAGCATTTCTTATGCAGTTAGCAAGAAGAAAAATAATGATCATGTAAACTGACTGGTTTTCCTTGTTAGATAAAAAAAAAAACTATTCACATTAACAGCCTTTATATCACTTTCCAAATGCATCATGGTGATACATGAGGAGAAATTTCATTTTCAGAGGCCATATTCAATAACTTAGGGTCATTTTTCTAAGACAAGACCTGCACACAGCAAGTTTATAAAAGAGCTGGAACAATGTCAAATATACAAACCCAGCAATTTACTGGGTCTGGGGGGTTTTTGTGAGCGCACTTTTAACTTTTCCCTGTGCTTGCAGAGTAGAACAGTTGGTTTGGGGTTTTTTTTTGTTAGAGCTGACAAATCTTTTTAGTACCTCCATTCCTTTGTGTAACGTGTAGTGACAAATCAGATCGATAGGCATTACAGGACACAATGTGCCCAAAGATCCCCTGTCAAAGGCATTATTTACAACTGCTCACATTAGTCTGATATATTTGTGCCTGGAAGCAGAAGGGGGAGAGCAAAATGAGGCAAAAAGTTTAAAACAACAAAAAAAGAGGAATTATTTTAAGCCACTGCTTTCTTTCTGTTCAGGTGCAAGCCTGATACTTGAGCTATGACATTAGTAATGTGTACACCAGAAAGGCAAACACATCCAGCAGATGAATGATTCTTACTTCAGCATGGCGAGGAAAGCAGCAGGCTCAACATCTGGGATCCGGATTTCATCTTTGTCCTCAGCAAGCTCCCCGTAAAACATCGCATGGAACACAGAGCTCCCAACAGCCAGGACGTACTGTTGGGAAAGGGAAATCTTATTTCATGCTTCAAACTGAAAGCACTGCCAACAAAAACAATGTGGGAGAGCCACTCTGAGCATACTGGGCTTCACTGACAGGCTCTACAGACACACTTGGGTAGGAAATGTAATTTGCTCTTAACTTGGACTTCATGTTTTCCCTGCATTTTATTCTCATGGGCATAGATGCATCAGCTACTGGAAAACGCTCACATCCCCCCCAGAAGTTAAGTATCCCTAGAAAATCTCAAGAGCAATATTAATCAACAGCACAAAGCATAGTCCTAACTTTACTGCCTCAGCACAACAAACACAGTTTAACCCAAAACACAAAGAAAAGCAAGGGACAGCCTATTCCACTGCAAGAAGCAGAGTCTTAAAACCCAGAATTATGGCTGTCCCAGAAGAGCTGAGCCTCCCACGCCACGTCCTGGTGTAACCACAGGAGCTCTCCCGGGCTCTCCCACCCCAGCAGATACTGCAGCTGTTGCTTACTTTGTGTCCTGGCAGCCGCTGGGTCCCACCTGGTGGCCCGACCACAAAATGAACATCTGCCATCAAGTCATTGTTGAACATCACTGCATTTCTACAAACAGAGGTAGTGTGGGTTAATCTGTGGTGCCCAGCAACTCTCTGCTTGCCCCAGACACAAGAAATTTCATTTCTCAACAACTTAGCAAAGAGAAGCAGGTCACACTTCAAGCTACTTTACATATCATCACACAAACATACCAGAGAAAATACTAAATCACTGAAGTGTGTGTGTGGGGGGTGTGTGTGTGTGCAATAAAAGAAAGCCCCAAAGTTCTGAGAACTTTTCCAAAAGTGGGAATCAAAGTATCACTGAAAACCCCCACCAAGGTCTAAAAGCAAAGCTTTACAGGGATGTTGCAGCTTCCAGCAACATTTTTATTCACTCAAGACAAACAGCTGCACTGTCTGGAAAAGAGATACTGAAATATTTTCCATTACCAAAATGCTTGTTTCACACACACAGAGGGAGAAGGCAACCAGACAAATAAAGCAGATCCTTGTTTTCCTCACCAAATAAATGCATTCTGAACATTTTATCACTTTTCACCCCTCCATTCAAATAGCCAAAATAAACTGCCCTGAACTTACCTCTCTCTGATAGTTGGATAAAGTCCTTGCCAATTAGGGGCTGGAATAGTGTTGTTGTTATTGAGATTCTGCTGATGGTACTGCTGGACAGCAGTTGTATTGGTGTTTGCTGGTTTCTTTCGGGGGAAAATATCAGCAGCCATCTTCTTCTTCTTTTTAGTCTTCAAGGTAATGATTTCATAGCAAACTGGAGGCAATTTGCTGCTGCTACTGGTGCTGCTATTTCCTTTCTTAGAGTTCTTCTTGGACCTGTTCTTGACCGTCTCTGGAAGCATCAAGAAGAAGGTGAGACATTTCATGTTCTTTCCCTTCTCATCTACCATGAGTGTACCCGTCTGGAAAGCCCGACAGCCTAACTAGCCAGGAACATTAAGGAATGCACGTGGAAGCTGCTACACCGAAAGCAGCAAAGCTCAGAGTTTGCTTCTTTCCCGGCAAGACAAGGTGACCTTTCCAGTGCACCGAGTAAAAAACTGACTTTAAGTTTGATCCAGTACTTGACTCGTTAAAGACATCCCCATCATTCCCGCCAGCTTTATTTCTTCCCAGCTTTCCTGACGAGGAGCCCGGGGAAGCGCTAGAGCCTGGGAAGCGGGCAGGGCTGTCCGGAGGGGGCAGGAGGAGGCTCTGCCAGTGCGCTCGGCGAGCCCAAGTTGTGCGTGGCAGGGCTGGGAGCGGGGTAGGGATCGCAGCCGGGCGGATGGAGCCAATGGCTGCAGCCAGGGATAACGATTGGATTCGCGCACAGTGACACCTATTGTGGCGTGCGCCGCTCCCACGTTAAAGCCACAGCACTCGCACTCCGCATCTCCTACGCGGGGAGAAGCAATTAAATAACACTCGGCTCGGTTGCGTAAGGAACCAGGTCCGTGTGTGTGTGAGCTCCCCTCGGTGCCGCCTCAATTTACACAGCGGGAGCAACAGAAAGTTCACAGAGGTACTGGAGTCTAAATCTTTCTGCGAGAGCTCTTTCCACGGGCGTTCGATACTCGCACGGCTCCGTTTGACTCTGATATTCCCACAAATCCCGACTCTAAGAGCTCAGCAAAAGCACGCTACAGACATCGGAACAAAATTAAAGCAATCAACCAGCAGTTAAACAACCCCTCTCAGAGCAGCTTCTGCTCCAGTGCAACATGAATAGAGATGAGGTCACAGCTTCGGCTTTAACTCCTTGCGTTTCCAGATAACAGCCTTTGTCAGGGGTCCCAAATCCCCTAAGCAGTGCTAATTAAACCAGCTTACACCCGACGTGGCTGCTCCACATCACAGGAAAACTTCGGGATGTGCAACCAGATTAAGGCAAACCAGACTGAATATATTTAATCAATATTTCAAAGCGTTAAATGAAAAAGTCTGAGTGATTTAGAGAGTCTCGGGCAGAAATCACTCCTTGAGGTGCAAACACACTGTGATTTTATTCACCAACACTTTCTGAAATATACAGGATATAAGTTATGCCAACCAAGTCACTTAAAAAGGAAAGAAGACTCATTTTCAGTCATTAGTTTACTCAGAACTTAAAATTAGACCAGATTTCTTTAACAGCAGGTCAAGTGTATAAAAAAACCCCAAGTAAGAATAGCAACCTCAAAACCACAACAGGGAAACAAAAAATACTAGGTATGAGGTGTCAACATTTCACACCTTAAAATAGTGTGGGGGAGATGATTAGAATATGATTTCATAATTATTTTCAAGTTTTAAAGGAAAAAAATTCCCTTTGCTTGCAAAGCAACTTTAGCCTTTTTTTTTGCCTTAAAGGACTAAAACAATGAATTAAAGTGAGCAAAGGCTGGTGGAGAAATCTCACTGAAATCCCTGACAGAAATCTGCCACTGACCTGAACAGAAACCTTACTCAGGGTATTTCCTGAGCCACAGCCTTGGCTTTGCAAGGCACACTCGGAATGTCTTTTACCTGGAACTGTTGCAGGCATTCCAAAGATGACCAGGTCTCCTTGGGAGATGCTCCATAGGGAGCACTAACAACACCTGGCATTTGGCCACCTGGAGGCTTTGCTGCAGTGGCTGGAGATGATGCCATTCCCAGACACACCTCTGTCCTTCTCTGCCTGAAGTCACTGCTGTTGGAAGGGGGAAACAGAAGGAGACACGTCCTTGCTGCAGATGCTGCATTTCCCAATCCAGCATCTCACTGCAAAATTCTCCTTGACTGCTACTTTAAAAGAAGGTGGTGAGTTGTGCCTGGTGTGACTCAAAGGCAGAGAGATGTTCCTAAATATGTGGAGAGGCAGGTTATGTAATTTCCAAACAAATTATTTCCAGCAAGATTTTCTTTCTCCTCCTCCCCCCTTTTTCCTTCTTTATCTGCAACAGATTGATTTGAAAGGGAAACTAACAACCTGAACTGAAGGAACTGTAGGGAGGGAAAAGAAGGGGTAAAGGAGAAGAAAGTCATCCCACAGATGGGAAGCTTAAAACTGCTCCAACTGAGTTTATAACAGGGATACAGCAGGTATTCTCAGCACAGGATCTGAGTTTGTTGAGCTTGCCTGAATGTTTTTCCTCTCCTTACGTAAATTTCCAGCCCGTCTAGTTACAAAAATAACCCTTTTGCCATTGCACAGGACAAACATTTTAAAGTGAAGAAGTCCTAAAAAAAACCCTTAAAGATACATAAAAAAACCAGAGAAAATCTGGTTCTCAGCACTGCAGTTGGCCAAAGGGGGTGGAAGATTTGGTTGTGATGCCACACATTCATTTCCTAAGCTCCCAAAGTATATAAAAATCAAGGTCCATGCACATTTCTTCAAGCCAATGGACCAAAAGAAATCCAAAGACTACACACACACCAGATAAGGTCACTGGGAGGCTACAGAAGAGGGAGAAAGAGAACAGTGGATGGACTGACCAGTTAACTCAGGCTGGGAAAGGTGGATCATAAACACAGATCCACAGGAGGACACCACATCCTTGAGCTCTGTAACACACCACTCATGTCCAGCAGGTTGTGTTCTGGGAAAGGAAGGGAGGGAGAAGATGCAGCTGAAGCATCTTCTGCCTGAGCCCAGAAGTCAGACAGACTGGATAAAGGTCCACCTCTGTAAATAAGAAGCTTAACTGTCCTCTTTGCCTGCTCTTAAACCACCCACCAAAACCTGGTCTGCTTTGACTGGAAAACTGCTGATTCCCCAGACTCCCAAAGTTCCTATGAAAAACTACAAACCTCTTACAGGCTTCATTCCACCTTCCACTGCAACTTCATCAGCTCAGAAACAATGTCTCCCACACCAATCATTTGATGGATATGAAATGGGGAAAACAACCCCCAAAGAATAAGGACTATTTGCATTCCCTATTTTTTCTGTTTTGGCAGCAACTTCCACTTCTTTTCCTATCAGAGAGTTTCCCTCTTTTGCTATACACACACATTGCTAATGAATTTACAAATCAATATGCTGGCAGTCAGTAAAAGCAGCCTGTGAATTACTTACTGCCTGTTGAAAGACTGGTCAAAATCCCCAGTTTAGATCAGTCTGGCTCTGGCAAGAGGATCAAGAAAATTGACCTTCTCTGACCCAAAGATCTATCCATTTCTGAAAGCTTATTACAATGTGCTCCTAATCTTCTTCAGCAGGTCTCATCTTTCTTCATTAATTATATATTAACAGATCTAAACTTGATCTATACAACTGAGAAACAGGGAAATGCAGTTCTTCAAAGGCACATTAATTTTTATTTTATAAGCAAAGTCAAACCAGAAATATTTTAACTTGAAGGGTGTAGGAAACTCCATCCTTAAATCCCAACACTGGCCTAATGGGAATTCAAATGCCAGAGGTGGAGAACTACATTCCAAGGCTGAGATGCTACACATCAAGTGACATGGCCCTTTCAAATTATTAGGAGCAGGTTACAAGCCCTTGGAATCAGCTCCTGATTAAACATTGTGAACAAGTGAAGCAGCAATTTTGCTGTTCAAATCCAAGTGTGTGCAATCCATCTGCAATCCCTGATTCATTTATCCCTTAAGAACATAATACACCTTGACACCATTGTCAGGGTTGGCACAGGAGTCATATTAAAGCCCAGCTCTTGTCACAACTTTTAATAGTATGGTACTACTGTAATTATGCCTTTCTTAAGGTAATTTCCAATCAAGGAATCAGTTTAGTTTCTAGGGCTGGTGGGAGTATTCTTCCTCATATTACATCAGTCTCTCCTGCTGCAATAGGAAGGATACTGAAATGTTTCTGTCTTTTTTTTCTTATTATTCTTCTAATAAGTTCTGATTTTCTGTATCTCCCATTTACAGGCCTGTTCCTCAGGAACTGGCCAATTCTACAAAAAAGTTTTCATCAAAATTCCCAGTTGTTTGTCATAACCACATCATGAATACAGGAAAGAATTCCAAGTAAGAAATGAGGAAATGCATACATTTCTTTTCTGTAAAGTTGCCAAGTGTCTGCCTTGGCAGTTATTATGTCTATGCATTATTAACAGCCTTTGTTTAAATTCTGAATTTCCCCTTACAAAGAAACAAATTTCAGATGACACATCTTGATTAACCAAGATAAATACACCATGTCACTGTTTAACAAACCTACCTGTCTGTCCAGTGAGAGTTTTCATTGAATTTAAGTTGCCTTTAAGCCCTCATTTAGAAATGGAATAGACATGTTCAGAAAGCAGATAAACAAACCAACCCCCTCATTAAACCCATCCCACACAGCTGCAGAGCCTGGGTCTGTTTACCTATCCATGAATTATTTAGTCCCTTGGAAAAATCCTTCCCAATCACCATTCCACCCCTTCTGTTTCTAAATATACTCATTTGGAAAGGGGACTGATAACTCCACTCTTCATTTCCTCAAGGTAAAAAAAAAATGCATTACAGTTGACAAAACCTTCCAATCTCCTCTCTCCCTAAGTTTCTGATGGGCAGCACTGGAAGTAACTAAGATTCCTTCCACTTCTGGCTGTTGCATGGAAGAGCTGGCAATGAAGTCTTACTCAGTAAGGTCTTCTAGGGAAAAAATAAAAAATAAAAGGACAAGCAGGAAGAAAAACAGGCAAAATTGTAAAGATTCTCAGAGAAGGCAAAGTATAGGATAAAAAAAGCAGCATTAACTTCCCAGAACGGCCAAGAGCTGGGAAAGGGTAGAATGTACCAGCGTAGAATTGCATCTTGAACCAAGACTAGAAGCTTTAAACCAAAGTCCAAAAGAGCTAAATTTTGTTTTGCTATACAACTCATGCTACACCAGCAACATTCTGGTTACCAACTATTTTTATCTGCTTAGTGTTTACGAGGATTTGGATATTTCACATAATATTCACTGAGATAGTTTTTACACTTTTGTCCTAAATGTCTTTAATGCTTTAAAGAAAACAAAAGCAGAAAGTCCTGACCAGCACAGTCAACAGGTAAACACAAACATAACTAACACAGAAACCTAAAGAATGAGGATTCAGAAGTGTTTTTCACTCTTGCAGTATTTGTTAGCACACAGGCTGTACATGGAATTTGTTTTTAGTCTCTCTGCCAAAACAGCCTTAAACTTTTTAATGTGTCCTTTTTGTACCCCAACCTTTTTTGTTTGCGTTCAGTTTGTTTTTTAAAAGCAACATCCTTTTGGAGACAAAGCAATCTAAATAAAACATGTTTAAGAATAACACTAAGCCCTGTGCTTACTTGCAAATAAACATTCCCTTTCCTTGTACGGATTTCAAGTCACTTTCCATGAACCTGTTCCTACTCCAACATCTCCGGCTCTCATTTTTCCCTCTTCCTTTCTTGCTTGGCTGCCTAAAGGCTGCAATTTAACCCCAGTGAGAGGTTTAATAACTTTATATTTATGTTCCAAATGCAAAAGACTTCACTACACTGATTTTTCCCCCCTTTTAAAGTGAGAGGTCTTGTTCTCTGACAGACTAAAATAAATATAGCTAATGTATCAGAATGAGAAAGAAACAAAATGTTTCAAGTCCTCCCGTATTTTCATTCTGATTTCAATACCATGCCTGCTGCACGAATGACAGTCCATCTGAAGCACAACTGTGAAAAGAAAGGCTTATGTTTCAACAACCTACAGTGAGCAACATATTCGACCCTGTTACAGTGAATTAACCCCCAGACATTCTTTTCTGGGCATATGAAAAGAAATCATGTCAAATGCTTCATTACAACATGAAATACAGGATTTTACAAGCCTGCTAAAGACATGTTGCTCAGTATCATAGTTTGGGAGCTGCAGGTAGAAAATATCCCAGAGCAGAATTTGCAATGCATTCTATGAGCATTCATTTTGCTCCTTGATAGTTCAAAGTAAAAACCAGAATTACAAATGAACTCTGAGATGAGAAAACCTGCAATCACAATTCAATTCAAGGTTAGAGGAGATAAACTGTTTTTCTGCTAATTTAAAAGAGAAATGATGCATTTGTTCCCCATCATTGCTCCTCCAGTTTGTCCATTTCATCTCATGTACAGCTTTGCTGTGGGGTCAGAAAAAAAGTTCCTTCCTTCTTTATTTCTAAACATGATATTGCAAACCTGAAAGCACTCAGCCCTTTTCTAAGGCAAAGGTCAACTTTAATTCTACTCCACCTCTTAACCAAAACTGACTTTCCAAGGAAAGATCAGATAGCTCAGGAAATTGGTAATGAGATACAGTGGTTTCCCTCTCTAGGTCACTAATTCTAAATTGACCAAGGTCAGCAGTAATCAAAAGTCATTAGCATTTAATGATCATTCAGTGCCCTGTGAGAAAGAAGCAAGTGATCCCAGTGCACTTGAGAAAAAACACCACTACAATCAAGACTCACATGCTGCCTGCTCCAAAGGAGAAGTTGGATCAGATGACTGCAGACACAACTTCCTATCCTGCAGATCTTGCCCATGAAGACAAACCCTTATTCTAATTTTAGCTTGGCTCAGAGACTATTATTTTCAAAGTGAAGAGTTAAATGAATACAGGCTCTGTAAGGGGCAGGTCCTGCTCCTTTCCACCAGCAGTTCCCAAATGTCTGTCCCTCTACAACAGGGGAACTGCATTACAGGTGATTAATTCAAGGACCACATTCCCCAAGTCAAACTGCAGTGCTGAAGTCCCCAGTGGGACAAAAGAAGGGGAAAGGATTTTGCTGGGACACACCCCCCGTCCTGTTCTGTGGCCTGCACACTTCAGGGCCACGTTACCAGCACCTTCAGTGAGGGCAAGAACAACAGAGGGGACTTCTGGAAACCCTATTTAGGTGTTGTAGTGTTCTCAGAAGTGAGAATTAGAATGAGTAACAAGTGCTTGCAGTGCTTTTACAAGTATTTAATAACCCAAACTCTTAAGATATGAGAGACTGATTGCTGCTGAATTGAGCTGCATCCAGATAGTTCAAGGAATGGAACCAAACACAGAACCAGGACATTGCACTGCACTGAATTATCCTCCCTTTGTCCCACATCAGCAGCTGTGGATCCTGTTACTTGTCCTTACCTTTGTTTCCAGACTCTCAGAGCACACACAAAGCCTGTTTGAAGCCACAGGGGGATAAAGATGTTGCCAAATGTTTATCTTATCAGCTGTGTCAGAAAATGACATTTACTTTCCTTTGCTGCAAATAATTCAGTCACACTTGCCTTTGTTTCCAATCAGTTATGCTTTAGTGTTCCCATCACTTTCTCCTCCTCTTTACAAGGGAATAGCAGCTACTTCACCATCATGAATTTTCAAGGCAAACATATAAATGCTCCTCAGATCCTGGTTTCAGACTGTATTTTTAAGCACTAGGATGGATTTCTCTAGCAGAGTATCTTAAACACATGTTCTTTTTTACAATAACACTGCTTCTGAGACCTCTCAGAGCTTTAGCAGAGAAAGAGGAAACAGCTAAGGAAGAACAGCATAACTGAGGGACTGTGCAAGATAAACAGACAAACATTACGGAGTTTTGTAGAGTATCAAACCCTTTAATTCTTCTCTGCTACACATGGGGTGGCATCACCTTGATCCAACAAGAGTGTAGGACTGAAAGGACAAAGGAATCCAGTGCATCCTGGCACACTTTTAGTGCATTACCTCACTCAACATCACAGTAATTCCTTGGAGCCACGTTCCTCCACAGAATCTGGGCCAGGATCTGACAGGGCAGGGATTTCTCTCATCTCTGACTTCAGGACTCCAAAGGAAGGGAAAATATGCAACAAGGGGACAGTGTAACACTGTAAATAACACACAGGTACTTTCAGCTCCTCTCCCCAGAGCTAAAGAGCAGGGCCTGCACTTCCCTCCCCTGCCAAGTGGCCAAGGGGACACCTCAGGAAGGATGTGATCAACAAGTCATTCAGGCCAGTGCTGAAGTGGTACCTGATCCTCTGGTGAAATATTTAGGCAGAATTTAGCTAATCTCAGGCTCCAGGGCTGGATAAGGTGATGTCTCAAGAAAGACACTTCCCAAATCTGTTTTTTTGTGTGATTCTGCACCCTGCACAGCCAGCAAACATTCACAGCTCACCAGTGTTTTAAACTGCCAGTTCTCCAGACATTGGACTTGCTTGGTTTCCTTTCACTGCAGCAAGGTCAGTTATCAAACAGAGAGGAGGCAGCAGGAGCAGAAAACACACGAGCCAGGCCTGGAAAATGGAAAGTTTGCAAATTCAAATGAGGTGATGCCTTATTTCAGCTTCTCCCCCCTCAGTTTGCTCACACACACACATAAAGTGGCTCTGTAACCAAGGCATGGGGTTGGAATTCAACTTCAAGGCAGAAAACACAACCCATGGCAGCTCCCACCACAAAAAGCTTTTAATCTTTCCCTTCTGAGATTCCCATCTCTTATTTCCTTCTTTCACCTCTTTATCAGCTCTTTGAGATAGAAAATGGTGCTTATCACTTGTTTACACAGAGATGTAAACAGGGCTTCCCCACCAGCTAAAGGTGTCTGAAACCTGTAAAATACAACAACAGCCACCAAAGTGTGAGGAGTAACCAGAGAAAGTTACTTCTGGGCTCCAACAACGTTCTGCTGCAAAACTAAGTCTTGTTTGCACAAGCTCATACAACAGATGAAGATCTAAATTTCTTCTGATAATGTAATGCCCACTCTGATCACACCTCTGCTCTAACTGAGCCTCCCCTCACACTGATGATTCTACAGAAACAACTGTGGGGTAACTTTAGGAAATACAAATTTGCTCATATGGTTTAAAATAATTACTGTTGCGACTGGCATCTTTCTTTTTTTTTTTTTTTTTTTTTTTGTCAGCCTTGAAGGGCAAGCTGAAGGAATTCCATGCTGCTCTGAAAGGTGTTTCCTCCCAGGGCAGAGCTGAGGATCACTGGCAGGGAAACACAAGGGAAGTTATTGTGCAGGGGGGGATTTAAAAGGGGGGAAAAAAAAGTACTGCAGTCTGCATTCAGCTTTGGCAATCCTGCAGAATTTCAGATGAATAAGGCCTTAAGAGATTTGATTTGCAAAGTTGAATTACCCAGTAAACCCCAGATATTGTGCAGGTTCCACACACCTTCTCCCCCACTAAAATAAAAGATATTTGGAACCTGATTCGGGCATAAAGGTTAAAGTAGCAGCAAATAAAGCATTGTGTGTCTAAATTCAAACACTTTAAAAACAACCACACACACACACACAAAAAAAAAAAACCCCAACCCAAAAAAAACAATCAAAAAGCTCAAGATGTGGATTAAAGTTTGACAGATCACATGCTGAAAACAAAGCCCAGTGAGGACCGACAATGTAGAAAACCTGCACCGGCACTTCTCAGATGAGGCACAGTCGAGTCTGTTGTTTTAATTAGGCTCGTTAGTAACCACATTTCAGGAATACTCAAGCACCTTAACTTTGACTCCAACTTTTTCTCACTTCCAAGTGAGAACAACCCCCTGCTCCTTCCTGCCTTGGAAGGCATCACCGCCCCAGGGAACACCACGGGGAAAGCTCAGGGTTCACAGGTGGCTTTCTCAGAACAAACAGGAACAGTAAAGGGGTCCTCAAGTGAAAACTACCCCGCCTTGGGACACAGGTACACGAGGGAATTTTGCCAACACCGCGGGAAGGGGAGGTGCTGCTGATGCCAAACCAGGTGCAACTCCTCATTGTGCCTCTGGGAAGTTTATTGAATTCATACTTAAAACACTTCTTTCACACACGAAGCTTTACCTTTAAGCAGGAGAAAGCTCCCAAAGCCCAACTCCTGGCCCTACACAACGGGACGTGTCCCGCCGGCAGCTTCAGCCGGGCCCCGGGGCCGCAGCTCCTCCCGAACCCGCTCCCACCGGGACACCCCCGCTCCCCCCGCGCCGCCGCACAAAAGGCGGCCCAGGGTGGCCCCGCGGCTCCGAGCAGGCAAAGGCCGTGCCCGGGGGCGGCTCTTTGTGCGGGGGCGACCCCGCCGCCCTCAGCCGCCGCTCAGGTGCGGCC
>VYZS01099491.1:29116-43075 GCA_013400695.1 Neodrepanis coruscans | reverse complement strand
AAAAGGGAGGAAAGGGGGGAGGGGCGCGGTTTTGTAATCTTCTTAAGTTGTTCTCCTCAGTCGGAACCGGCCAGAGGGTAAAGGCTAAGGGGCCCTCAAGACCACACGCTCCCTTCTAAATACCGTGGAGTCTCTTTGCTGGGCTCTGAGAGAGACAGACACAAGCACTATTCGCCAGAGCGTCCTTGCCCCAAACGAGGGCCCTGGAAGAAATTTATTTATTTGATTTGTCTGTTTTGTACTTTGTTTGTCGGGTTTTTGGTGTTTGCGCAAAATAAACTGTGATTGTTTGTGTGTTCTCTTCATTTTTGGGGTGTGTTTGTGACTTCTCTCAGAGTCTCTGCTCCAAAAATCACTGAATTTGTGGTAAAACCACCACAGATGGGAACAATTTTAGATACTTCTGAGCTGGCCATTCGCAGCTTCTTTGACAGCAAAAAGCCCCCATGTGAAGCAAGATTCCTCTCCTCCTAATGTAGATATCTAAAATATGTCAGAAGAATTACACCCTAAACATGCCAATTTCTCTCCATTGACCCTAAAGGAAGCCCAGATTAAGTAACACAAATGGAGACATTCACATTGTAGATTATTTGCTTTTATGTCTTGCTCTTTGGTGACTAAATTTCCCTTCTGAATAACCAGCATAAAGTAATTTACTCTCCTTTGAAAAGCAAGTTTTATCTATGTGGATGAACAATATCACAGAAGCTAGAAGCTTTTAAGAAATTATCTTTTCTGTTTTACTAAATGGACTAAAATTAATTGTATCTAGTTAAAAGAAATTAATTTATTGAAATCTAAACTTAATTCCTCACAGGAATGATTTAAATTGTTTTCATAAATTGGTAGATAGTGAACTATTGCCCACAGCACATTTAAAAGTTGTTTCCTACATGTAATCACCATACTGTAAGAACTGAGTAACTCCTGTTAAAAAGGAATAAAGTTCAAAACCACATCTGAATTGCTGAAATCACAAAGGGAAGCCAGATGACCTTTCAGTTACTTCTGATGTGAAAATAAAATCCAGGTTTATATCTCCCCCCTAAACTCTGCAGCTTTCAAAAAGGGTACTAGGTTTGAGGAGTCTAGTTCATAAAAAATACAGAAATAAGTTGTCACTCATCCTACCAGGGACAGGCTTTTATTAGACAAAGACAGTGTCATCCCCCCAGGAGACCTCTTCCAGAGAGCTCCAGGAATCCTTTTTTAATTTATATTTGAGATGACAGGCTGGCATTTCAGCACCACACTGAGCAGAACCACCTGCTTCAGCCACATTGGGATCAGTCACTCTCTCTCTGTGCTCCTCCATCTTCAGCACTCTTAGCTCAACAAGAGTAACTGCATTTGACATCTCTAAGCTCTTCCAAGGAATATCTAAAAAGCCAGTTGGTTAAAATGACTCTATGACTTCAGTACAAAGCATTATTTAATCAGCCCCCAAAAAAGGGAAAAAGCACATAGAGCAAAAGACAAGATTAGTAAAAAATTCCTGTGTCTAACATTTATTCTTGTTTAGTCTTTCTTTTTTTTTTTTTAAGTTCCCCGCAATTTAGATAACTCATTCCAGCTTGAAACAACAGACTGTCTGTCCTGTTTCCAACACACCTTCATTATCATGAATTTGCTAGTCATTCTTCACTCAAATCTATCCCAGCCTCTCCAAGGTCAAGAGGACCTTGACGCTAATTTCTAAAACCTACACAATTACAGTTCAATTATGAAACACGTCTGGCCACACAGGCCATTACTACAAAATAGCGAGTAAGGTTTATATCCACCCTGTAGCAATTCTGCATTAACTCCTCTTTGCAAACTAGCTCTGTGTTTTCTCCTTCATTGCCAGTCCTCATCATTGCCTCCACAGCAATGGTATATCAGGACTGGGCCCAAGAAATTAGTCCTTCTGAGCTTTAATACTGATTACTTTGTTCTAGATGTCTTCCTTATGCCAACCTCATTCACAAATTACCCCACATCAATTTATAATTTCAGTAAGTTATGAAAAAATAGTAGTGACCTTTCCCAGTTAGAAGAGACATCTTTGAAGCTAGTGTTAGTTTGCTGGAATTTATAATGCTGAAACAATCAGATCCTCATCCACTCCTCTTTTTTCTGCATAAGACTGTAAGCATCTTTAGAGGACCTAGATCACAGCACTGAATAAAGCTAATACATAAACTATAAACAAAAGCCCTTGAGTCCAAAGAAAGAAAAACTAAATCGATGATAGTCCTAAAAAACACGAGAGAACACCACTTAACCTTTAGTTTTGACTACACCTGGGAAATTCCATCACCTTTAGGCCATTACAGCTGTGCCGATTAGACCTGCTCTCAGCAGGGCTGTAGAGAATTGAGGATTAAAACACTACTGTCAGCTGATAGTTCATCATTTGTAGATGAACAAGTGGGACACTCTCAGATTTCCCAGTGGAGGACAGGCCCTTAAGGCTGCTTTGTGTCTTATCAGGAAGGAAAGGGAAGAAAAAAAACCTAAAAGCACTTTGCTTTGACATCTGCCTTCAGTGATACAGCACTTTACTCCCCAGCAGGAGGCTCAACCTTGTAAAACAGATTGCTCTGAAAAAAAAAAAAAATTCAACTGTAACTTGAAAATACTGAAAATTAGACTTTAACACTGTGTTAGAGAAATGATGTATTTCTTCATCATTGTATTACATCAGACTTAAGTTAATCTCATCAGACAGTTGGCTGAGAAATGAAAAGCTGATTTTGAAATACTGAAATGTCTTCATTTGGACATGTTTTTTAATGGACTCAAAAAGTGCTTATACATATACACACACATAAAGCAATCAATATTTAAACTCTCAGGAGAAAAGACAGCTACTCTTAAAATTTTCCATTTATGAAAGTAGATCTTGATACTAACACACCTAATATAAGTAATTATTAATTTCGCTAATAGGCAGAACAACACAATATTTTTTTTAAACTTGCAAGATTTTTGATAAATTTTAGTTTGGAAAATAATGTTTTTAAAGAAAAGAAAACATTAGGACCAGACATGGGGAATATTTAATTAACCACTGTATTAATGAAACACTCTTTAAAAAAAACTAATTCACATCTACATGACTGCTTTCAAACTGGTAGGTTTCATGTTAGAGCCGAATTTGCTCAGCTCTTATCTTCCTTCAGATTGATGATTTCCCATTTCCTTGAGAATTCTTTTTCTGAGACCACAGTCATTTTGGAGACTAATTTTCACTACCATTTAGATGCTAAATCTTAGGTCCTATGGTTTTTTTGGGTGAGTGACTGCAGTTTCATTCTGCTCTGAGCACTATGGGTCCTGCTCTGTAACTTAGGTCTCACAGACACTAAATTCATACGCAGTCATTCATTATTAAATGTAATTATTATGTTCCACATCTCACAATATCTTTGCTTTAGCTATTCAGTCAGGCTCATCAACTAGGAGAATTTTCCTGAGCTCAAAACAAGAGCTCTCCCAGCAGATTCCAGCACAGTAGCCAGCTCCTAAAACTCTACAGATCTGGCATTTTGTGCTGTATGGTGGAGCATGATGCTGGAGGATGTGCCAATCCCTCAAGAACAAGCACTAAAAATGAGTAAGGATTTGTGGCTGAAGAATGGAACAAATCCCACAATCAAAACACAAAAGGGGTAAGTGGGGAACTAGATGGACTCGAGACCTTTATCTATAACACTGGGGACACACTGGAGGAAGTAGACCGAGGAATTCTTGGTGTAGTCATCAAAGAATGAAGATTCATGGGGTATTGTGCTTGGGAAGGATGAGAAATTAGTTTGTCAGTCTCATTTTCCTAGAAAACACTCAGACTTGGGCTTGCTTTGCTTTTAACATAAGTGGTGTGTGATTCTTGGGATAAGTCAGACAAGGATAGATTAATTCTCCATCTCCAAGGAACCCTTTTCCAACTTCACCCTTAAATGTTATTGAGTGGCTCTCCCCATTCCCACTCCTCTCTCTTGGAAAAGCCTCCAATCAAAGAGAAACTGCCAACATGTAAATTCACCAACTTCACATCCTTTCCACCAAAACTAGTTTTGAATGCAAAAAGTTTGATGATAATTTATAAAGCTGAGTAACATTGAAATATCTACTTTATCCTCTACCCCCAATGTTTTCTTCTTTTTCTTGTTACTCTTTGAAAATTAATTTCGTTTTTAAGCAATGTTAATATGTGAATGTGTACTTCAGCCAGGCATCTTCCTTCTGTCTCAGAATATGTGCCAGCAGGAAGATTATGGCAGCCACTGCTGGGATGGGACATACCACGACCTCACTTTGGTCTGTGTTCTACTGTGCAAGATGATCTACAAACTCATAAGCAACTGCTAACATGAACAAATACTTTCTGTGACCCTTTTTGGGATGCTTAGCACTAGACAAACAATGGAGTATCACAGCATGTGCCTATTTTATATCCTCACAGACGCAGATTATGGAAACATGGCAGAAAATAAATGTTTTAGGCTGTCATTGTCACAAAGGGCTCACATGACAGGATGGTCTATATGTGTTCAGATGGTTTCTTTGCTTAGAAGTAAATTAACCAATTGTAAAGTTGGGGGCAAGGGTTGTTTGTTTTTGTTTTTCCAAGTATATGCAGTAAGCAAAACCAGCTACCTGTTTTTTTTCCAAATCTCACACTCCACAGAGCTCTGGCATTGCTTTCAGGTGAAACTGGAGCTATACTGAAAGAGAATTTACATCCTAGTATGGAAGTCAAATCAGTGCATTAGAGTGATAAGACCTAGCACCAGTGAATAAGCTTCTGCAGTGATCTTATAAACCTGTCCTGTGGGCAAACTCTGCTCTACTTTCAGAAGTCTATTGTAACTGAATGGAGGAATTTGGAAACAAACCACAAGACTTGTGCCCTTATTTGCATGTTAATCCCTTCAATGCTTTTTGGTGCCACAGTTATTTCACATTTTGCAGATATTAGTGTCAACTCTGACTCCAAAGTTAAAGTTCAAGGCCTTCACTTATGTGTGCATGTAGTAAATGGCACTAGTTTTTTCCCTGTAGTTAACTTCTTTGGAAAAACACTTTGAAGTACAGTGCCAAAAAATGTGTAATTTGCTCATCTTTGTCAAATCACATTAAATTCTGTCATAGTGAAAGAAAATAAATCAAAAGTGATTTTCTCTGAACAGGACATATTGTTCAAAGCTCAACAATTCAAATGAAATCACACTTGTTATTAGCTTTCTGATTACAGGCAAATAGCAGGAATCTTTTGTTACATAACATACTGGAATCAACCCAAACACTTTGCTTACTCTGGGACTGAGTAAGTGGGTAATAACCATGGGAGCAATAACCGGTGCTGTGTTCCCCTTCTCTCAGTTTTTCCTTGCATTAGGAAGCCTGGGTTGGCTACTTTGAGTGCCCTGACTTTCCACTCACAGCAGCAGCTCCAGAATCCTAGGTGAGGATGATGCTGTGCATTAACAACCTCAGAGGGCAGCATTCTTCTGTTTTCCAAGTCCCAAGGGTCTCATTAGAGGATCTGCTAAATCAGGCTTGTATAGTCTGTCATTAACTGCAGAATTTAATTACACTGATTTGCATTTAGGAAAGACTGAAGCTTGCTGAGTTGTTGCTGTTATCATGCTGTGTTTATCTTTTCCTCTGTTTTCTAAGGGTTTTTTTACAGTGCATAAAGGTCAAGAGGACAAACATCCCCAGTGCAAAGCCACTGCTAAAGACAGTCACACTGGGGACTTAGAGAAATGCTTACCAGCAAGGGAAGAGACTCAACAGCAATACTGGATTATACCCACCCCACATATCTGAACAGCCAACATTAGTATGGAATAATCAAAAGAAATTATGAGAAGGGCAAGATGATACATTGAGACTCTGAAATGCACCCATGGGACATGCATTTGCAAACTGCTCACTTGAAACATACGCGTTCCCCATACCCATAATGTCATTGAGAAAATGCCTGCTGACTTCAACAACAGCTCTGCTAAGCCTGACACTTTTGGTAATCGCATCTGTGTCACTGAACCGCTGATCAAGCTTTTTTTGCTTTAACTACATCACCCTGGATGAAGAATTGATAAAAAACATCCCTGATTGTTCTCTCACTGTTGGAGTCTCAGTGATCTTGCCTGCAGTATTAATATGGTTTGTATTCCGAGTATTGGCAAAAAAGAAGTAATTTCCTTCAGAGTTCTTGTAATGTCACTGGAGAACAGGAACTCTGCTGCTGCAGCTGAATGTGTTGTTTCCCATCTTTCAGGGTCTCTACGACAATGAGTTCCTACTTCAGTTGTCTGCACAACATGGGTCTGAGAAGCCCTGTGAAAAGCCTTTTTTATTCTCATTCTAAACGCAGCTAAACATAATCACTCTGTGCAAAAAGAAAAAGACTGCAGCTGGTAAGGAAATTAAATTTACTCCAGATTATCCAGTAACACATTATAACATAAATGATGGAGAGATTACAATCAAGAACAAGCATAAAAATGTATCAGAAAACACTTTAAAAGTTTAAGGCTTTAGATAAAGGAAAAAAGCCCACCTAGTAACTTTTTTTTTTTTTTGACTCACGAATGGGTAACTAATCGAACAATGTATTAACACTGCAAATATGAAGTTTATTTTGTGACATTCATATGTCACACAGCTCTTTTGAATCCCAGTAAATGCTAGACCTTTTGCCAATTTTTTAAATGGAAGTTTGTAATTCCAAAGACCAAGACTTCCAAGACAGCTCATAAATTTTTTACAAGTGCAATCTATCCCTTAGTGGGTCTTATCTCCCAAAAGTGCAGTGATCCTTCACCAAGAATGTTTAAAATGTCCTCTCAAACACTGGAAAAATGAAAGTTTCTTACAGAAATCACTCCTGCAATAATTGCTTTTACATCATTAGAGTTCAGAAAGTTGTATAACATAAAAAATGTTTATAACACAAAAAGCATTGTGCCTCATATTTTTTGACATTTGAGTATGTTTTTCATTAGAATTTATCTACTGAATTTGCATTTAAAAGCTCAATCAAAAATCAAAAAAATGTAATTACTTCAGTATCTTTGCATCCAAATAGCTATATTCATGTTCAAAAACATTTCAATGTTTCCTATTAGCTGGATATGAGGTCTACTGGAGAAACTGACAGAAATTCTAAGATATGAATGATTTGTGGAATTTTTTTCACCCTTTCTAAAATAGCTTTCAAGCACCTGGAATGCATTGCTAAGCCCTATACAGAAATGATCCTATTTAGACTATTAGATTTCAATTTACATCAGAGAAAAATGCATTTGTGAAGCATTTATATACACAAAGAAGCGTAACATTAACTGCACTGTGGAGATGTTATCACTCACATTCACTGAGTGCCTCAACTACAAATTAGAGGATAATTAATTTAAAATAGTCCAGTACTAAAACACAGAATAGAATCGTTAAAAGAAAAAGTTGTAATGGTTCCCATGGTAGAATTTTCTTTACAGAGAGGACACCAACATTACACCAATTTAGTTAACAATGAAAGATTGGAACAGGTTGTAGGATAGGGTTGACCTTACATAATACTGTGTCTTGAGTAAGATTTAGAGGCACAGCTTGACACTAATCCCCAACATGCCTCAGCTCCACCTTAAGGTCCTGTTTTACTTCCATCTCTGCTGCCTGGATTCCTGCCTCTAGATACATGTAAGTGAGGTCTGCAGCTCCTTTTTTTACAAGGTTACAAGCGACCAAGAATGATTTGGTACATGCTTTGGGATAAGTGCTTGAACAAAAGCAGCTGTAAGAGACCCACAATACCTGTGGCTGGGAAAGGGGGAGGATTGGGCCAGTGTGGCTCTCAAAGCATCACAGTTGTGTAACACCTGGCCTGCAAACAACCTGCCCATATGAGCATCTCTGCACATGACACTCTCCAGTCAGCTCCCAGTACAAAATGCAGATGTGAGTTTCTTGTGCACTTGAACATTTACAGTTTCAAAGCCTTGACTTCCACCTAGGCCTCAGATGAGGGAAATTATGTCTGCTCAGGGCTAAACTGTTTCAATTGCATATTTAACTTTTCAGCAAGTGTATGTTTCTCCATTATAAATTTTTTTTTATACATCTATGTAGCAAATTGGCAATTACAACTTTTTTAGATGGAGAGAATTTATTACTTCCAATTACTTAGGAAAGTACACATGTTTTTGTGATTTGTCTTTCTCCTCTGCCCTGTTTACTGAGGTATTAACGTAAGTTTATTGTAGGTTATTAATTTTAACTTGTTGGAGGTTTTTCAGCCTATTCAAATATATCTGTAACCTCAGTCCACACATTGAAAAAGATATATATATATAACAATAGCAAATACTGGTATGCATTAAACAAAGCTGTTCCTTCTTGAGGTATACCTCATGTTTCCTAAAGCCCCACTGACAGATCACTCATATCTCAGGTAACTGTACTCTTTGCACCTGCTTTACATTATCCTGCAGGAATGCTAGGACAACGAACCAGATTTTTTTCCATTCTATTTCAAAGACACTGGAGAGAAATAGACATTCATATCAAAATTTTTCTACTATTTAGGCAAAAAATTTTGACTGTTTAGGCTAATTCTTACAGTTTTTAAGTTATTTTTCATGTTTAAAAACATTATTTTAAATTGAAGAAATATTAAATTTAAAACTAAAAACAGGATTAGTGGTGGAGGATTTCTCTACAGTGGCAAAACCCTGTGATTTTCACAGCAATCATAAAGTACTCCATGATTTTCCACAATTTTCCCCAATGATTCATTTTCTATCTTTATTTTCCCAGGAAATACCAATCTGTGACAGCAATAAAGTACATCAACAGCTTTGCATTACTTCATTACAGTGTTGCTATTGATGTTTTTTCACTTTCTAATGATGAAGAGACTTCCTGTAGCGAAAAATGAGCACAAATCACAGAATAGTTTGACTTGGAAGAGACCTAAAAGACCACCTAGTTCCAATGTCCCTGCTATGGGCAGGTACACCTTTCACTAGATCAGGTTGCTCCAAGCCCCATCCAGCCTGGCCTTGAACAGTTCCAGGGATTGGGCATCCACAGCTCCCATGGACAACCTGATTCATTGTCTCACCATCCTCATACTAAACAATTTCTCCCTAATATCTAATCCAAAACTGTCCTTTTCAGTTTAAATCAATTACAGCTTGTCCCATTTTAACATGCTGTTATCAAAAATCCCTCTCCAGCTCTCCCACAGTCTCTTTAGGTACTGGAAAAGTCTCTAAGGCCCCAGAGCATTCTTTTCTCCAAGATGAACAATCTCATCTCTCTTAGCCTCTATTCACAGGAGTGGTGCTCCAGCTCTCTGATCATCTTTGTGGCTTCCTTTGGACTCACTTCAACAATAACACACCTTTCTTACACTGGAACCCCAGAGACAAACACAGTACTCCAGGTGGGGGAGTCTCACAAAATTCAGATTGCTGGAAAGCACACCAGCACCCAGGAAGCTGAAAAATAGTTTAAAAATTGCCTTAATAAATGACAAGCAACTTCCAATAAAAGAAAAGTTTACAGCCAAATGCTTCTGCTGCCTGTAATAAAGCTGCTATCTGTAAGCCACTTACAGCAAACAAGTTCTTATAGAGCCAGGACTCAAATTTGCAGAATGATTGTATCATCCAGACTGATATTAATTCTGAAGAAAAATCGGGTGTTCTGAATTATTAAGGAAGACTGTCATTGAAGTTTTCATTGAACATCCATATCCTGAAGCCAAATAAATGTCACAAAAAGCCACAGCACTTTGGCTCTGATTCAGCACAGTTCTTACCCAGTCAATCAAACTACCTTTGTATTTAAAGCCAAGTATGTGCACAGTGTTTCCTGCTAAATCAGGCCTCAGATTTCAGCTCTTCTTTTTGAATCTGTGATTATCATGTTTCTAAGCAGAACCTAGGGGCATAAATTCCACAGAGAAAGTACTTACAGAACTTGACAGAACCTGTTTTTTCTATATAGAGGGAAAACCACTATAAATTAAACTTTGAATTCATAGTCCACTTGTTTGTTGTTCCATGACAATTCTCCAGGTGAATGGTTGGTGCCCTTTTTCATTATAAATTTAAACACTTTCAAAGTATATTATAAAGACTAAAGACCTGTTTACACTGAGATTCTTGGAAAGCTAAATGTAAATTTACTCTGTAGATGGACAAGTTATGCCATATTAAATATTTGCAAGGATGGTCCCATATGGAATTAAAATGGCTTTAATTTAATTTAGCTTAATCCACTTCATGAGTAAAATAAACAAAACTAAATGAAGTCAACTTTCATTCTGAATGAGAGTTCTGTGTGGCTTAAATAACCAACTGACAACTTCTTCATTAATTCAAAGAATCATAAAATAGCTTGGGTTGGAAGGGCCTTAAAGACCACTTCGTTCCAACCTCCTGTCATCGGCAGGAACACCTTCCACTAGATCAGGTTACTCCAAGCCCCATCCAGGCTGGCCTTGAACACTTCCAGGAATAGGGCATCCACAGCTTCTCAGATGAACTTTGCCAAACACCTTCAAAAAATGAGCTATTGGACAGTGTCTACATAGAAATAAGAAGAGGCAGGTGGTTCTGTTCCTCCTCATTTGCAACACACTGATATGGGACAAGGCAGATCACAGCCTGCTGGGTTTTCAGCCTGGCTCCTGTGTGGCTAATTGTGGGCAGATTTTAAGAAAGTCCCATTCTTGTGTTACCCTTGGAGCAAACCTCCGTACAGTTCTCTGCACACAGAATTCTATTACAACCACTGTTTAGTGTCAAATTAATCCCCCGTGTGCTGACTGGCAAGAAGAAGGCTGAGGTCTGTGGGCTACAAAACCCAAGGAGGGAGCACACACTGACCCAGCCCTGTGCCGAGCGCACCCCCAGCCTTCCCCGTCCCAGCGCTGGCAGAGCTCAGCACCGCGGACAGCTCCCGCTCCCTCCGACAGGATATTAAGCCTTGCCAAAGGCACGTCCAAAGAAATCCCTCCGAATCCCAATCCAGGGGGTAAGGTAACACAGCACAGGTCGCTCTGGAAGTGCAGTGGTTCAGGCTGGGCTTTTCCAGGCCACTTGGAGGATTATTCTATTTCCAGAGTACCGGGCATTCAAATCTCATCAAGGCTTTTGGAAAAGGTCCGACTAAGCAGCAACGGTTATCCTTTAAAAAGGATGCTCATCCTTCAAAGCTCATCACTCAAAGCTCACTTAAGTAATGAGTTGATTCTGTGATTCCAGTGTCTAGGCCTGAAGGAAGAGTGGTCAAACAACAGACCGGGTTTTCCTTCTCACTTCTGTAACTAAAGACTGATGCGGAATTCTGGCAGCATTTGTCCTGGATACGGAAGCACCTTCCTGGTGTGCTCTTCTGTGAGTTCAATACACTCAGAATTAGATGGTTTTGCCCTAATTTCTAAGGGCAGTTTTTGTGCCTTCATGGGCAATACAAATACCACTTCTCCATAAAACAGTCAGCAAACCTCCTTTTTGCAGGAACAGAATGCTGACATCTTGCTCTAAGTGCTGAGCTGGACTTAAAATGGACAAGAAGGGCAGTAAAATAGAGCACGAAATCAGTACTTTTTTATAGCATCTGTCATCCAAGGACCTCCAAATGCTTTTAAAGTTACTCCTCAGCAAGATATAAAATACTCCCTTGTGATACACCAATGTTAAGTTGCCCACTTTACAAATGGGTAAACACGGATACAATGAGTATTAGAGTCTGCAGAATTAGAGAGGGTTTTTTTCACACCCAGGTAACTGCAAATCCACAGCACAAATATGCTACAGAGGAACAATAAGCCTCATTCTTCAAAACAGGATCATACTGCATCAGCAGCAACCTGAAAAATGAACTGAGAGACCACATCTACCCTTAGTGCTGGTCCAGAATACCCTAGTCTCCAAAAGAGGCAAAATAGATACTCCCTCCACACTGGTTTGAGAGGCAAGCAGTCAGCTTTGAGATTCATGAAAAGAAAAGGAGTAAAGACATAGTATTGTCAGCTTGGAGATAGATAGAAAACTCAGATACAGAAAGATATGCTTGGAAAAAAGAGGATGAAAAAAGAGGACCAGAATAGAAAACCCTATATTACCTTGTACTACCCTTGCTGTTTCACAAAATGGAGGCCCAACATTAAATTTGTTCAGATTTGCAAGTCTATAACAGTAACATCTGTTACAGCTGTTTTGGTATCAGTATTAATACTTCACCTTCAGATAGGTTCAAAAGATTAATATATTCTGAGTTTCCACTAGAGATAATTAAAACAAACAAAACCCCAAAACAAAAAAAACCAACCAACCAAAAAGAAAAACCAAACCCTTAAATGAAGTGACTCTTTGATATAACCTGCCCAATAACTGCCTGAAGTTTAATTCCTTGAACTTTTAGCAATGAATAATAGCCACCTATACAACAATCTGATTAGAGAACACAGATTCCATTTGTTATAATTAAAAATCTTGTTCAATGTCTTTCGCTTCATTGGTCATTTAGTTGAAAAATGCAGAGTCATTTATAGGATCACTCCACCCCAAACACAGCCCCATGAGTCTTTGCTGTGCAGGGCTGAGGCAGCCTAAGTGTAAAGGAAACAAAAACCTCTCTTGCAACAAAACTACCTTTCATTCTATTCCTGTCAGGTCACTAAGAGCCATGAATTCTTTTCATTACAAGGCTGATGATAGCATGGCTAGAAATGCATGGTCCTTATGCATAGCAGCTTTGAGATGAAGTATTGGTTCTGATGCTTTTTAAAAAGGCTGCATCACCTCATTCCCAGTAGTTGGCACCTGAACATCACAACAGCTTTTGTGCACAGAAATATGAACCTACACCACTAACAACTCAATTCAATGCTTAGAACTCAGTATTTATCAATTGCATTTTGCAAAAACGCATACGCAAGTTCTCCTTGTCACTTTGCCACTGAAATAAAAACAGTAAGAAATAGGAACACCACATCTCTTCTGGTGAATTTCAAAAGACTGTCTGCCTCTCACAGCAAAATAAACCCATGACCTACATATACACTGTAACACTGTAAAGGTACAGAGAGATAAATCATGAGAAGGGCATGACTTTCATCACACAATACACTTGTGATCACTGGAAAGGCCAGAAGGAAGGAGAGGGTGGAGGCCACATCTTCCATGCTGGGGAGAAAAACAGCCAGGTTAGGACTACGGTTAAAAACTTTGTTCCTGATGCTTTCACAGTTATGTTAGAAAATGATCCAGAAGCATGCAGTCCATGAAAGAAGTAACAATACTGTAAGAACTGAAATAGTATTTAAATGAATAATCCCTTGTATATTAGCTCCAAAGAATTTACTGAATGCTATGCTTCAGCACTTTTTTTTTCTTTTACTTCCTTCTGAAAGAGCTCACATGACTTACAGTGCAAACTTTGAGGGGTCTGCTGAAGGAGAAAAACTAATCTCCAGGCCAGCTTTTGTGCATAATTTTTTGAGTCAGTTGGCACCATTCTTGTAGCTGCTGGCTACCCTTGGACACGGGACCACAAATACACCCCACACCCCAACCAGCCAGCAAATCGGCTATGGAATAAGGATTACCCTAAGTGATAACATTTATCTAGGTGCTATTTGTCTAAAGCCAACACACACATCTCAGCAGATTTAGCAAGGCAAACAAGGACAGAATAAACTGTATTTAGAACAAATGAACAGAGTTGGGACTGTGATCAAGAGCAAGTTTAAATGCAGTTGGGGTGTGACAGCAGCTCTGGTAGATCTACCCAAGCAGGTCTGGGATAATAGTCATGAGAACACAGTACTCAGAGCAGCTGCCTGATCCAGTCAGCTGTCAGAGGCTGACTACTTAAAAACAGGATGAAGAGTGTGTTCATGAAGAGAGTTTTCATCCTAGGCATCATTTCCTTCTGTATGCTCAT
>VYZS01099491.1:5304-16251 GCA_013400695.1 Neodrepanis coruscans | reverse complement strand
TTAATCTCACGTGAGTCACCGTGTAGAACAATACTGTACAGACAGCACACATGCAAGCACAGACCTAGAGGAATAAATCCACATATTGCACTTGTGATAACATTAAACCATTTGGATTAAATAATTTTAAAGCCAGAGGCGCATTACAATGTCCTGGGGCAGCTCTATACAAATACAAGCCATGGACCAAGAGAATTCTGCTGCACGATGGCATCTTTCTGAGATGGAGCTCCTCTCCTGCTACAGCTGGACTGTGCTGCTGGGAGGCTGAACCTGCTTCTGCACAAGCAAGTTGGGACATGGAAAAAGCAAAGCTCCAAATATGGAGCTCAGCTATCTTCACATGCCACTGCAGATGTAATTGACAAATCCTGAACAGATGTGCAGAGCAGTTCTTGTCTCACGTAACAGCAGAGGCCTGATGGGTGCTTAGTGTTGTTTGAGATCCTCTGGAATATCTATGACTATGTTTAAGCAACAGACTCCAGATTTAGAAACCTGTAGAGTTAGATGTTTATGGTACAGCTTGTATCCCACGCTTCCTATGTCAATGGAGAAAAATTGGCATTTAAGAGTGCAGGTACTCAGGCCCATTTTACTCATCTACATGAAGATGGGATGAATCATGCTCCAAACTCCACTGACTAAATTATAACAAGAGCCCAGGCAGACCAACTTAGATATAAATGTCTATATTGAAGAAGCTGGTGTTTATTCAGGACTCCTATCCCCATCTTGTTCTAATGAAGAATTACCACACTCCCACAGAGACTGCTCCAGCAGTTCATCACTTTCACTGTAAAAACTGGGCACTTTATCTTCTAGTTTGAAATGCTCTGACTCCAACTTCCAGCTTTGAATCTTGTTTTGCTTTTGTCAGCTCCATTAAAGAGCTTGTTGCTACTAGAGGTTATGTATGAATCAGAGATGTTTTTAGGCATGATTTTCTATTGCCTTCCCCTTTATATAGTCAGTTAGGCCAATCCTAAGCGTAAAAAGCTCTGCCAAGAAATGTGACCTACAATATATACAAGAGTGACACTTGTTGCATCTATCTGCCAGCACTTTGAAGACTCATTCCACAGTGCAGAGAGAGAAACTCTCATCAAACAGAGCCTCAGGCCATCAACATCTACAAAATTTAAATTTTAGGTATTTATCTTTAGAAAGAACAAGCACTCCAGACTTCATTAACGAACAAATGTAACTTCTCAAATATTGATGAATGAATGCTGTCTTCCCAACTCCACAGACAGCTCTGTGGCTCTGTTGCTGCTCAGGGCTCTCCTGCTACACACTCAGCTGTCATTCAGTAAGATCAAAACAGTCCCTTCCATTTCTCTTTTACTGTTTGGAAAAGCAGTGAAAAGATTCAGAAGGAGAGGAAGAGGATAGATTATCCTGGGAACAGTCAGACAACTCAGAGGAGGAAGAAATAAATTAACACAAAGTATCCCTTTTTCCTTGCAGGCAAGAGGAACCAGAGAAACTGCTGAGGAATACTGAAGAAAAAGATGCAAGCATGAGGAGTACCACCAGATTGAACCTTTCTGATGGTGAGAATTGAATGAGTGCTTGTGGTCTAACTTTAATCTCACATTGGTAAATAGTGAGCCAGCAATTTGGAATGCTTCATATGGTTCCCAAAGTTACTCTGCAAGAGCCTGGCATCATGTATTTCTCATGGGATCTGCAACTCTAGTACACTGCAGGCAGGCTTTGCACTTCTCTATCTCCTAAGTTAGGATGCATCTAAAGGGACACTCTACATTACATTAACTAAGATACTACTGAGCTTGTAAAGCCCTTGGCCATCCCACCTTAAAAGGGCAGACTCTTCATCTCCACCAACATGACATTAGAACAGTCTCAGCACAGCTTACAGTTTTTCCACAGTGTAGTAATTCCAGTACATCCTATGGACTGTACACCTGCTGCATATATTATCTTAACAAAGGGCAGCCCATGTTCCTCTTTATGCCTGACCCAGAAAAGATACTAGACTGTTACAGTTCCCAAAACAAGACTTGCCTTTCACTAAGCAGCAGTAACCCAAGATTTTCTGCTGCAATTCTTACTGCACTATTAGCAATTGAATTCCTGTCTGGCTCTAAACTCCAGCTAAGTCATGATACCTCATGTGGGAACTGCTACCACAGTTCTCTTCCTTTCAGCTCTGGAGGACCTTGTGTTTCAGCAGAGGTAGTAGACAGCTAATGACTAGTACACAAAATCTGGACTGCATTTGGCTTCTAAGTCAAGCTGAACACAAAACAGACGGAAGGCTAAAACAGCAGGAAACTGCACTGGATCAGAAACTCCATCACATACTTCAGTTTGGGAGTTTCAAGAAAAATTAATCTCTGTGCAGCTTCTTTAGCTCATGGTAGGACAACAACACTCTTGGCTGATTTCATCATCTTTCAGTGCAATGTAATTGAGCATTGCAAGAAACAAACCTGTAGGTAAAATGCAGAAAATAAGGGAAATTGCAATGGAACACCAACGCCTTACTTGTTTTAATACAAATTTACTGCTCATGAGAGGCAGCAAAAATAAAAGATGGGCAGGGACAAAGCTGGATTGTCTAGTTGGTTGCACCAGTGTGTCTCCAGGAAGAGCATGAGCACTTCAAGGATGACAGAGTAGCTTCATCTTCATTTGCACCCTTGAGGTCTCTGAGGCCTCAGAGGTGTTAGCAGACTTCCTCAGGGATAAAACCAGCCACAGGACTTATTTTTATTTGGGTTCTTTATATGTACATCCAAATAGCAGCTGTCAGAGTTGGTGGAATTTAAACGGTCAAACTAAACTTCTAAATCTCCAGATTCTCCTACAAGTCTTCTCAATGAACCCCATGAAATGAAATGCTCTATTTGTACATTATGCATCATAGTAAAGCAGAAACATGACAAATTCACCACTGTTGTTCTTGGTAGTTTTCAAACATGAGAACAATTGCTGGTTAGAGTGAAATTCAAAATGAGAGTTTCACAGCAACATCCTTCTAACAAAGAAGTTAAGCAGAGTGCTCGTGCCTCTTGCTGACAGCTAAATGTGCCAAAATAACGGCATGTTCACACACAGCACATTAAATTTGCCTTCAAGACCCCCTATGCTTTTTAACTAAACCCCCTGCTCCCACTGACCTAACTGTCTGAAATCAAAGGTAGTAGGTTCTTGTTACCTTCATTGCAGCTGGACCTCTAACAAACTGGGATTTGCATGGGTGTGGACAAGAGAACAACCTGGTACTGTACTACTACAAAGGCCTTCTTCAAAATAGCTCTTTTGAACCCATTTGCTTGCAAATGCATTAAAAACAAGCAAACACAAAGCCTGTGTACATGGTAGATCGGTCCTTGGGAAGACATAGCAAAGAGTAGAATAAAACAAATGTAGTTGGTACTATTGTCCTTGACCTGAAAACTGAATAAGGGAGAAGACTGGAGTATTTTAACAAAATAAATTATATAGCCATAACTTAAGTTAGCATCAAATGCAAGCACATTATATTTACCACCAGAAGTGATAAATATTTATCTCCACATCCTATTGTTGCATATTAACTTGAAAGAGACTGTGGAAAACTCAAGAGTGCATCAGTTCTTACTAGAAGAAACCAATGTGCATTAATCACTCCCTACAGCATTTATATAAAATTAAGAGAAATCTCACTGTAAGAGCCTAAGCCATTCCTTTAAGTTACATTCCCCTGGCTCAAATGATGTATGGGGAATACAGCAGTAAAATAAAAATAGGCACCTTTCCAGATAAATGTTGCTGCTTTAAAAAACAAAATACACAAAACAAAGTCCTGGTGAAATACTGCCACAGGGATAAAAACATTAATCTCAGTGTCACAAGAATGGCTTCATTTTTTACTGGTCTAATTAGGTAATAAAGAAATCACAGGTGTAGTTACTCCATGAGCTATTACTGCACTTAAAAAGGGTCCGCTGGATGGCCAGGGACCAGTGTGTCAGCATTATCACTTGCTGTCACATCATTTTAAGAATGAAATAGCTCAATTTAACAAAGATTTTTAAAGAGAAGAAAAATCAATACACAGTTAGAAGCTCGTCAAGATTCTAAGCAACAGCAAAACTGCCAGAAAACAAACAAACAAAAAAATTAAAATCATGGTGGGCATGGAATTTTCAATGCTTTCTCAAATTCTTCTAAGACAATTAATGCAGTGCACACTGTAATGCACTTCCTTGGACTCCACACAACCCCATCCTGAAATCTCAGTGACTGCGAGGTATGCAAGGGAGGACCCAGAGAGTTCAGAATTCTAATTTTAACAACAGTGATAAATAAGCAAAATTACTCATTTTTTAAAACAATATTTTAAGGAAAAGGGTAAAGAAAGTACTAGTTTTAACCTGTTGGAACTTCCATTGATAATGTACTTGAGATTTAAGGATTAGGTCCACTAAATACTACCTTGAAGAAATAAAAAAATCTATACAAATATTTTTAAGCTCAAATATTCACCTAAACTTAATTCTTGCTTAAATAAACTGCAGATCAAGGTGCAACCACAGACCAGATTAACACAGAAACCAGGTGTCTGTGGTTTATGTGGCCCATAAGATATTAATTAAAGAAATCACCTGTGCCAATGCCAGTTTTCTTGCCTTTAAATTCAATTCATAGTGTCTTAAAAATGAGTTCTCCAAAGAAAAACCTTGAATTCAGGTCCAGATAAACTGCCCCAAGTGACAGTAAGAAATAACTGTGACTTAGCAGACTGAGGGGCCAAATCCTTCTCCTCTCTGAGTGAGAAGTAAAAACTATTGTCTCTGGCTAAAGGTCTGATTTGTGGGCAGCCCCTGATACACAGCCTTGTGTGCAGATTGACCACTCGGCCCTTGCTCCTCTCACAGAGGTGTGGATATGTGGATCCATTTTGCCATGCTCAGAAGCACTAGCCAGAAATCCCAACAGAAGCTCTAGCCCTATGCTGACTTGCAGTGGGGGAATCCCTGCCCACTCATCATTCCCAGACTGCAGAAACCAGCAAGGAAAACGTGCCAGAGGTTTTTATCAATTCTGTGACATTGTGTATGAAAATTAGGTTCACCCTGTCAGAAAATGTCATCTCAGGTAGTCAATTACTTTTTCTTACTAATAGAGAACATCCTCATCAAAGGCTATAATGACCTCTAGGATCAGTAACTTGCAAATAATAATCTAAATTTCCCCATGTTAAAAAAGTTCCAGCACCAGATATTTTCCAGGCATCTAAAAGGCACGCTAAAGGAGCATGACACAATCACACAGGCTGTGCAATTCTCCTGGAGAAAATGTTTGCAGAAGTTCCTGTTCAGTTCCCTTAGTTGAATTCACAGGTCACATAGCATTGCACCTTCCTCTTAAACACCACCGCTGGAAAAAGCAGCATTATTAGAGTTGGAAAAGAAAGCACTTCCTTAAAAAGCCAGCAAAGCATTCTACTACAGAACTTAATTAAAGGATGGCGAATGCTTTGGCTGCTTCTTGAACACGTCAACGCAAGGCACAAGAGAAACAGAAACTACCTCTGTATCAAATATTAGCATTTCCCCTCATAGGGGAGGCAAAATACAGACAGGAGCACTCTGCCTGATGAGAGGGAGGGGACAGAAGACCAACAGGTACTCTTTACAAGCTTCAGGTTATTTGAAATAAGTTGGTTTTAAAGAAGAGCTCCCTGAAGCCTTTCCCACCCTGCGGTGCATCCCCGCCCCACCGCAGCGAGCTGCCTCCCGGCTGCGGAGCCACGGCAAGCGGGACCCCGCGCACCCCCAGCCCCGCCAACCCCAGCAGGTCAACCAGTAGGCAAAACACACCAATATATTTCCATCAGCACAAGATGGCAACCAGCACTTCTTCCGGCAGAGCAGCTGGATGCTTTTATTTTTTTCCTTAAGGGAGGAGGGGGATTATTTAAAACGCATTCTGAGTAGGTATTTTGAAAAATTGGCATCCAGACAAACGTCTCCCCTAGTGATGCTGGAGAAAAGGCGAGGTAACCCCCACACACCCCCCAGCTCACGCACACACATCGTGGTCATCAACTTGGCGAAGTTGGCCGTGCCGGAGCGCGGTGCCCCGGCGCCGCCGAGCCCC
The DNA here is from genome assembly GCA_013400695.1 of Neodrepanis coruscans. Taxonomy (NCBI): domain Eukaryota; kingdom Metazoa; phylum Chordata; class Aves; order Passeriformes; family Philepittidae; genus Neodrepanis; species Neodrepanis coruscans. Next base: position 10,134 of record VYZS01099491.1, on the reverse strand, counting down.
GCGCCCCCCGCCCCAGCTCCCCTGACACAGGGGGACCCCCCCGCACCACCCGCGACCTCCTTCAGCGTAGAGGACAGACACTATGCGGGGCACAGACACCGAGCAAAGACGCCCCTCGCCCGCCTCCCCGGCCAGCTCAGCCCCAGCGCGGGGGCTCCGCACCGACCGTGAGCGGGGTCTGGCGGCACCGAGACGAGCGAGGAGCCCCGACACCCGACACTTACTTACAGTCACTGGAGGCGCCAGCAGCAGCCACTTACCATCATGTTTCCTTGCATTTTAGCCGTTTGAAACATTGCCTTTTCCTTCATTTTTGCCGTGTGTGTGCGTGCGTGTGTATGCTGTTCCCCGAGAGTTACTTAATCCAGCGGCTGGAACACTTTAGTGAAGAACCGGCGTGCACTTACGATGTCTCTTTTTGGTGTGGAGTGGAGGGGACTACAAGCAGAGGAGGGGGAGGGTGCTTGATTTCTATTTTTTTTCCTTCCCCACCCTTTCAATGTATATTTTTCCTTTTACTCCAAAAGAAAAAAAAAAGGCAATAGAAATAAACCAGCCCTTGTCAGAGGGAAGGCGAGGCAGGAGCAGCGGGGGCACCCGGCTCTGTCACCACCCTGATCCAGCTTTTGCCCTGAGGGAGCCGGCGGGGCGGAGTGGGCAGGAGGGAGCCGCACACACGCCCCCCGCCCCGGCCATGCCCGGCCGCCGCCCCGGGCCCGGGCGGTCCCGCCGAACCAAGCCTACCCCGGAGACCAGTTGCAGAAAAAGGGAGGGTGGGGGGCAATAAACAAAAAAGGAGGACTGGAAAGGGCTGACAGCCGGTTGTCCCTTTCCCGTGCCCGGCTCGCCTCTCTCCCGGGGGGGGGTGCACACGTTTTTTACAACAGGAGCCGAGGAGGGTGTGGGGAGAGGAGCCGCCTCTCCGGCGTTAACTGTTCACCAGCTGAGCTGGCGCGGCCCCGGCCAGGCCACGGCTGGTGCAGGGAGGGTGGGGAATTGCGAGGCGCTGCCGCGGGGAGCGGGAGATGCGCGGCGCGTTACCATGGCTGCGCCCCGGCCCGCCCGTCCGCATCCCCCTGGACCAGCCACCCCCTCTGCCCGCATCTCCCTGGACCCGCAGCCTCCCTCCCACTCTCAGCCCGCAGGATGCGTGGGGCGCTGTCGGGATAAGGGGGCGCTTCCAGGGACGTGCCCCAACGCCACGGTTTGGGATCCGGGGCGAACCCTTCCACAAGCTGCAGGAACGGGCAGGGGGATGCCGGAGTTCGGCCCCGCCATGGGGAAATGCAAAGTCAAGGGCATCGCCCGCACCGTGCTGCAGCTGAACCCGGCCGTGGCCTCTGCGACTTTCCAGCGGTGCCCACACTTGTATGAGGTTTCCCACCGCTGTCAGCTGTCAGCTGCAGTCCCTCGGCTAAGCTGCCCCACAGGTGGCTGGAGCAGCCGCTGGAAGATGGTCCTGTCCTGTTGCCCTTGTAAGACTGTTGTCCTCTCTTCGTCTTGGTGCAGCTTTCCAGAGACAGAGCCTCACCACACATTCCAAAGGTTTACACCTCAGTCTGCACACATCAGAAAAATCCTTGCAGAGTGTGGTTTCTTTTGTATTTTCCTGATGCACCAGAAGTAATTACTTTTACAGAATTAGGTGCCCATCGATTTCATTTGGCATCATCAGGGCTGCTTTGGATGTTGCTCACTTAAAAGGAGAGAAGAATGGTTTGAGGTGAGAAATGGTTTGCTTAATATCTGAGAAGAGAAACCAAGAAGAAAAAGCAGAAACTCTTCTTGTCATCCAAGGTTTAACCAAGCCAATGACTAGAGCAGGAAATCTCTTTCTTTTCAGAGAGGGAACTGCAGATCCACCCACAGGTCCTTTTGTTGTGCCTGTCTATAGTATCTTGAACTCTGGTCCTTCACAGCTTGCAGCATTTTCACTTCATAGGCAATGGCTGCTCACTTGAACTAGGACTCAACATCTGCAATCCCATAGTGTCATACCATGTTTCTTTAAGCCACCCAGTTGTTGAAAAATATTCAAATACAAAACCTCACCCAAGCTATTAACCAGGTATCTTGAAAATTATAATAATGGGAAAATGAGATCCCTAGACACTTGTGGGAAATCCCAATGGCAGGTAATGCTCGTACCTTTGAGAATTGCCTGTGGGAAGTTTGTTTTGCAAAAATGTCACCCCTCACTTGCAGTTCTTATTGTCTCCCTTGTCCTTATTTTGGAATTACTTCTGCCTCATACAAGGATGTGTCTTGAGCAGAAAGTTAATAATTATGTTCCTTAAATTCTGGTCTCTTGATTTCTTTACTTCAGTTTTGGTATTTTATTAGGCAGTTCCTGTTGCATCTCAACATTTTACCCTTAGGTGTTTTAATTATGTACAAATGCAAAATATAAATCTGCTTGACTGTTAGTAGTCCCATCTGCCTTCTGTATTTCACCAATGGAATTACTTACCATACATTGAACTCTGGTTCTAGTAGTGTGTTTTTTGGGGTTTTTTTTCCCTCAGCTTTGTCATAATGCAGTCACCATATTTGTTTCTTATTTTCATTTAATATTTAATTTATGTGCTATTGGCATAAGAGTAGCAATTACCTTGATTAAAACAGCTTTGTTTAAAGTTGAGATTACTGGCAAAATGCTTAGTTTCACCATTGACAGTATCCAGGGGATTTTTTGTTATTAGACACCAATCAGGGTCCATTTGGCCAGCATTAGTGTTTCTACTTCTCCCATGAAGTCTGCTGCTATAACCCTGAGATTTCATGAGAAATAGGAAACAAAAGTCAGTGATTTGCAAGTGTTGTGCAAAATGACATTGGTGATATTGCAGCAAAAACACCAAACACTTTGTGAAAGTCTTGTTTACAGCTTTCAGTTCTTAATTTCTTACTCATTTGACACTTTGAGAAAAGATGTAATGAATGATTTATCTCTGAAAAGTTTTACAACCAGAGTCCACTCTTGGAACTTTCCAAAAGCTAACTGGATAAAGACCTGGTCACCCATGTCTGATCTCAGAACTCACCCTGCTCTGAGATCACAGCAAGATCACAGCACCCCAAAGAGAGTGACCCTTTTTGTTACAGATCAAAATGTCCGCTCAGGATATGATTGTTGTGTCACTTACTAAGATGATTCCAAAACTTTATCCATCATGTTCCCAAAGACTTCAGATTCTGCTGATCATGATCTTGGCTGATAATTTTCACTTCAGAACCAGTTTTGCTTGGCTGATGGAAAAGCTAAGACTAAGTCTCAGATCTTGAAGTGTGAGACTAAGCTGTGCTGCAGATTTGTACCCCAGGCTGTGGCCAGGTGACTCTATTGCAAATAGTCAAAGAAACTGTCCTTCAGGTTTGGGACATTTAAGACAGCTACAAGTACTATTACCACATTACTCCCTCAAGTGCTTAACCCCACTGGCTCCCTGTCATCCAGCATTCAGAAAACTGTTGAACTTTTCTTCTTGATGGGTGTTCTCCCTGTTGTTTTAATGGAAATCCACTAGAGTTGCAACAAATACCTACTCTCACTGAACAAGGAATCAACTTCTTTTATGATTAAGAAGTGAAATGGGGAATGCAGAAAGATTATCTGAAATTTCACTCACATTTTTGTAGAGAAAATTTTGTTACTTTCTTTGAATGATGTGGAAGGACAGCCAATCACTCTGGGACCCAAGAAAGTAGTATGATTTAAGTAGCTAAAAAGCTTCTGTATTTAAGACCAAAGATCTGGCCCAGGAAACCTCAATAAAACATGAAAATGTTTCTTCATCATATCACGCTTTTTCTCAGAGGGAATTTGAGAAAATTCATTACTTCTGCATTCATTGGTTCAGTCTCAGTGCGGCTCCTTTGTCAGTAGAGATACTTTTGATTTAAACATGGGAAAGTTCAGTCCAGAATCAACTGCATCTTAACAGCAAGATCTGAAAATGAAACCGCTGTATAAGAAGTGTTTTTTCTGCAGACTGTCCATTTGTATCCAAGGTGCACAACAGGAGGAAAACCCTGGGAAATCAGAAAGGTTTCATTTTATATCTGATCTAGGGATAGCCTCCATATCTCAGGTACTATGACAAAACCCACAGGGCATCTTCATCTGCCAACATTTTTATAGGCCATTTTGAGGAAATGTGCTTTTCTCACATTCTCTCCAGAATGAGATGGGGGGGTGGGGGTGGGAAGAAAGCCTCATAGTTAATTCTGTTCTTTGTGGGTTTCAGTACTGTGAGGCTGACTTTCGTTATCTGAGAAGGAACACAGGCTACAAGGCTTACATCCTATTCACAATTCTTTATTTAAAGCCCTGTTGATAAGAAAGTGGAAGAATTTATTTTATCAAATAAAACCATTCAATGCATTGGGAGCTGGCTCTCCTCACTCACCAAACAAGCCTAGGAACAGTCCTTCTGAATAGAAGAAAAGAATTAATTTTGCATAGTATTCGCTGGCTGCAGAGCACAGACATTTATTTATTCAATATTTTAAAAGAAAAATATTTTAAGGATGTAAGACCACAGACAGCTGTTTTACTAAAATTCAGCTCTAAGAGTATCAGTATTTCACTTCCTCTCCTTAATTTACAGTTGCTTTTTATTCTCCCCAATAAAAGTATTTATGTTTTCTAAATACAAAAAATGGCTTTTTCTTCTCAGTCAAATCCTTTTGTGAGGATCCTATCTTCCTGTCAGTTTGATGCCACAAGTCTATGAAGCTCAGGCTTCTCTCCAGTCTAATTTCAAGACTGAAAATTCTTGATCTCTGAGATCAGAACAAACCATGCTTGCTTTCTCTCTGAATTCTCTC